>OMLP01045875.1:16377-30809 GCA_900302685.1 Spondyliosoma cantharus
GTGTGAAGTAATACTTGTTAGTTTCCCGTTTGTGTGTGTGTGTGTTCTTGCAGTTTAAAGCTGAAAATGTACTGAAATTTCTGCTTGAACTGGATCATGTATGCTAAAATCTATTGGAAACTGTCTTGTTGTGCAGCACCATTAACAATTCTTGTGCCATGTGCAGTACTTGAACTGCAGTTTGTTAGCAGCACTGCAGTAATTGAGCAGTGTGTATGACCTCGTCCAGACTGCTGCTTGAGTGCTCTTCTGATTAGATTATATGCAGTCAGCTGAAGGGCCATGTCTTAATGACATCTCCATAGATCAGTAGGAAACTTGACACCCGCAAATCATGTGTACAAGCCCAATAACAGCCAGCATTTGCTCTTACAATTACATTATGGGGGAAGCTACTGATAGCACATTAGGCCTCAGTATCATGCCATCATGGAAAACATCTGACACATGGTGATTTAAAAAAAAAGGACAACAACTATAGTCGTTTTCGACATCAGATAAATAACCAATGAAGCACTGATGCTTCATCGTACTGGTCTTTAATTTCCAAATAACGCCTAGGTTTTCCCTGCGTCCCAGAAAGAGCTCTGTACCGTGGTACTTATTATAGAGGTGATGGAGACATAGTTCAGGGGAACATTCTGACTTAGCACTGTTTGTTCTGTCCCTGGAACATTATAATTAATGATAGACTGTTTGTTTTGTTTATTAAGATCCCTATTAGCTTCTCTATCAACACAGTAGATACTCTTCGTGGGGTCAGTGTTGAATTACATGAATACACATCCACAACATTCATATTCAAAGTAAGACTCAAGATGCTGCACGCATACAGTACCGTAGCTCTATACACACCTGAATAAAATCGTAAGACTGGGAGAAAATGACAAGTATTCACATTTTGCGATGGTGGATATAACCAGGTTGTAAGTAGAGCTTCAGGAGCAAGAGACAAAAAACATAAAGTAGGCAATTTATTAAAAACTGCATTTAAACTCAAAACTCAAAAACAGAACTATAAGTGTCAGAAAAGGACTCAGTTGTGAGTAGCCCCACCATTTTTGTTGTTCACTTCAAATGTTTGTTTAGGCATGCTTGTTGTGAGTGTTTCCAGGAGGCTGGTGGAAACGTTGCTCCATGTGGTGAAGATGGCTTCACGAAGGGCATCCAGGTTCCGGAACTGACATCCATTTGTAAACTTCCCTTGCTATCCATCCCCAAACGTTCTCAATGGGATTTAGATCAGGAGAACACGGAGGATGGTCCATAAGAGCAATGTTGTTTTCCTGGAGGAAGTCCTTCATCAGGCGTGCAATATGAACTGCAGCATTGTCCTGTTGAAAGACCCAGCCATCTCACATAGACAGGGGCCCTCGGTCAAAAGGGATGCCCGCTCCATTGTTCCATTGAAAGAAAAAACACCCCAGATCATGATGGAGCCTCCTTCACTGTGCCGTGTAGAAAACATCTCCAGTGGGAGCTCCTTGTCATGCTAGTAACGTTGGAAGCCATCAGGCCCATCCAGGTTATTTTTTTTCTCCTCAGAGAATACATTTTTCTTCCACCTTTCAGTGTCCCATGTTTGGCGGTACCTTGCAAAGTCCAAAAGGGCAAGTTTGTGGCGCGGGAGGAGACGTGGTCTTTGAAGACGTTTTCTTTAAGCTCTTCTCTTGCAGGTGCCGTCTTATGGTTATTGGGCTGCAGTTAGCATCAGTAGGGGCCTCAATTTGGGTTAAGGATCGGCCTGTGTCTTTACGGATAGCCCGTCGGATCCTGACAGTGTGAATGTCTGACAGAAAATAACACGAAAGACAGATTTCAGCACAGATTTTTACTTTTTAAGGCTATGGTCTTGAACTTTTGATCAGTTGATGAACAGCCTGTTGGAGTTTAAATTCACCCATCCATCCATCCATTTTCTTCTGTTTATCTGGGGCCGGGTCGCGGGGGCAGCTGTCTGAGCAGGGACACCCAGACTTCCCTCTCCCCGGACACTTCCTCCTGCTCCTCCGGGAGGATCCCAAGGCGTTCCCAGGCCAGCTGGGTGACATAGTCACTCCAGCGCGTCCTGGGTCTTCCTCGGGGTCTCCTCCTCCCGGTGGGGCGTGCCAGGAACACCTCCTGAGGGAGGCGTCCAGTGGGCATCCGATACAGATGCCCGAGCCACCTCAGCTGGCTCCTCTCGATGTGGAGGAACAGCGGCTCTACTGCAAGCTTCTCCCGGGTGACAGAGCTCCTCACCCTATCTCTAAGGGAGCACCCCGCCAACCTGCGAAGGAAACTCATTTTCGGCCACTTGTATCCGGGATCTTATTCTTTTGGTCACAACCCAAAGTTCATGACCATAGGTGAGGGTAGGAACGTAGATTGACCGGTAAATCGAGAGCCTCGTCTTTCGGCTCAGCTCTCTCTTCACCACGACAGACCGATACAATGGCCGCATTACTGGATCATCTGTGAAAAGCAGAGATGAAATCCAGTGGCTCGGGAACCAGACCCCCTCCGGCCCCTGACTGCACCTAGAAAATCTGTCCATATAAATAATGAAAAGAACCAGTGACGAAGGGCTGCTGGAGTCCAACATGCACTGGGAACAGGTCTGACTTACTGCTGGTAATGCGAACCAGTGTCCAAGACATATGGCAGGAGATCAGATGACACGACCACAAAGTCGATCATTGACTTCCGGCCTAGGCTGTCCTGGTGCCACGTGCACTGATGGACACCCTTATGCTTGAACAGTTCTTGATTTAGTTCAAGTGCACAGAGAGTTGTCTGCTATTGAAAAAATATAGCAGCCTGAACTACTCCAAAGTTTAAATATATATATACGGTGGGTGCATGGAAGTGGCTGGAATCAACAAAAGAACAAACTCAAAAGTTTTGAGTTTTAGCTATTGCTAACATTCAACTCATGTCCTTAGTTTGGCTTTTACATGTAAGAAATAATTAAAACATAGAACTTTCAGTGGTCAGTATCACCACAACACACAGATTAATACACATATAGCCTACATCAAAGTACAATAAGCTAAAATGGGTACAGCTATGGTTGTATGGACTGTCAAGTTAAAAAATGATATCTGTTGAAAAGAAAATATCAGGTTACTGTAAAGTTTTTCTGTTGTTTTCTTCATTATGATATTTCAAATAAAACACACCAAAATATAATTCAACTACTTATCACACTTAAGCAAAACAGACGATTTATCATGACCAGGAATCCCACAACAATAGTTCGGACTCAATAGCACGACAAGACACAGGATAAGGCAAGGCAACAGTCTTTACTAGGCAAATGGTACACGGGTGATCAGTCAGCGGAGAAAACACAACAGGCAAGGAGCAGGCAGGCAGGAGGGTCGGTACACGGGTGGTCATTCAGCGAGAACAGACAAATCAGGCAGGGAGTAGGCAGAGACGAAGTCAAAAGGAACACGGCTGAAGTTGATAACCAAGAAACACTCGGAGACGATATGGATCAATAGCTGGGACGTTTCTGTACGGAGACAAGAAGACGAACTGGCCACAAACAGGGGGAACACAAGGAGTATAAATACCCACACAGGATACCACCAGGTGAAACGGATCCGGGAGGGAACTGACAATCAGGGAAGCGGGCGAAACCAACTGAGCAGGGAAGAGGGGTCAGGAATAGGAGGAAAGGAAATACACAGGACAACAAACAAGAAATTACTAGGATCTATGCTGAGGCATAACACGATTATTCATTGTACCCAAATTAGTCTCTGTTGGACCAATTCACTGAACAATATTCATTGGAAAAAGCTAGACATGAACTTCCTGCAGTGCTTTACAGCAGCCATGCTTCTGCCCATTTTCAACACCATTTGACCAATTTTGCTGTTCCAGGACATTTTACTACCACCAACTTTTTTTTCTGTTGCCTGTTCGATATCTGCATCTCCTATGCCTACATGTAAAGTTGTTGTGACTTTTTTCAAAAATAATTATTTTGGTCTTTATATGGCTTTTATTGATAGGACAGCTTCAGAGATGACAGGAAAATGGATTAGAGTGTGGGGGGGGGGACACATAGCAAACTTTTTGTCTTTTCTGTATTAATTGCTAATTTATTGAACCTCACCTATTCTTCTATTAACTTTAATTACTTGTTCAAGATCATTCTTCAGAGTTCTACAGGTGTGTGCGCTGATATGTATATATTGTAGAATCATCTTCATACATTGCGAAGGTAGCATTAAACAAAAATGTAATGCAAATCATTTGTGAAAATAGGAAAACAAAGTGCCTTAAAAAAACTCCACAACTTATCGCACTCTTCTCTGAATGTCAAATCCAACAGACAGTACAGATGACTTTTTTCATCAATTTCTTGATTAGAATCATCTACTTGATGAGTAAAATGGGTCAGTAGCAGGGCATGCAATTTAGCATGGGTAAGGGAGCACAATGATCATCACATGTCACACACAAACCATTAAGTGACACTCCTATCCTGCCACACCACCCTGTGGCATTTAGCTGCAATGCTGGATTTGGTCCGAATACTCCTAATCCTACTTTGGTAGCAAATATTTTTTCCCCCATTTTGTTACATAATTCCTTAATTTACGTTATAATCCACTGTTACATATCACCTGATTTGGCTGCTTCTGCCTTGGCTGGGTTTTTCTCTGCATCGTGTGTTCTTTGAGTTCTTGGTCCAACCGTGGAGCAGTATAGCATTCACAAAGTTAGCCTTCTTACAGGAGCATGTTTGTCAATAAGCGAAATTAACAATTTAGTAAAAACCTCCAAAGGATCCAGGATCGCCCTCCCTTGACCAGTCAATAATTCTTACTTCATCATAGTAATTATTTCATAGTAAGTGTCTAAACATCCTCTTCAAAATTATTCTCTGACAAGATTTTGGAACTTTAGTCCTCCTTCCAGTTGAAATTAAATTATGACCATTGCAGCCTACTAGAATTAATACTGCTTCTGAGCACAATTTAGCAACATTTGTATGAATTGAATCAATATCCACTGTTTTCGTACCATCAGCTCTGTAACATGTTCAGCACACAACACCTTGAATTCCAATCAATATTTAAGTCACCTAAGAAGTTAATCTCATTGTCTATATCACCTTTCTTAACTGCAAACTTTCGAATGAGCTATTCTTAATCCCTTTTTATGGTAATGTTAAATTACTGTGCATCATCCATTTTTCTTAATCCTTCCTTTCATCAGCATGACAGCACTTTATTCCATCACTTTAAGAGCACAACAGGAATGACAACACAAAGAAACAATACAAACATGTACACGCAAAATATGATACAACCCTAACAACAACAACAACAAAAAACAACCACATACACACACATAGAAATCCATTTCACAGCTATTGCAAGAATACACCACGGCTTACTGCCTACACTTAAAAAACATGCATATCCTATCTTAATTAATAGTTTTCTCATGGCAGCTGATCCAAACGCCAATGGGGGCCTAATCATGGACAACTGAAATTCAGATTCATTTGAACTCAAAGTTAACATGCTCAATAGGGCAGCAAAACACTGTATTTCTGTGTCATGTAGTAGTTATTCTTACAGTTCATTCCCCTGGTTACTCTTGTTCACACCTCAGTCGGGTCCTTTTTTTCAATGTTTTGCCATTCTGGTGGATCATCTCTTTCACATAAGCTTCTTCTTCTTCTTCTCCTCCTCTTTCTTCTCCTTCTCTCTGTCGGAACTTTGCATGACAGGTCAGCTAAGCATAAATACATGTCTACAGGGAACATAAAATTCAACATGTACTGTAAGTAGAACTTTCCAATAATGATAAAATAATAAATAATCTTTTCCAAGGAAATCAAGACATGCTTATAAACTCAAAACAACAGTATCTGACAGGGCAGTGCTGGTGTGGTTCCTAAAGGCAAACAAGCACTGTAGTTGTTGTTCCAGGACCATCATTGAAATTGATGTTTTATATCACTATTGGTTAGCTTTAGGCAACAAGAATACTTGATTAGGTTTAGGGAACAAAAATACATGGTTAGGTTTTGGAAAACATGGTTTGGATGAAAAGAGACCTCTTCACAACGATAAACAAGTGTTAGAAACTATAACTTCTCCCATGTGGGGATTTTTCCAGACTTTTGCTTTTTTCCGAGTTGCAAAGCTATGACATTACAAAACATTTGGTTAGCTGCATTGAAGGTCCTGGAGTAACCAGCACTAAAGGACCACTCTGAACATGCATCAGAGCTGAGCATGTGGTGGGAACGCACTAACTACACGCAACTAAAATAAATATCATTCTGTATCAAAACATATCTATAGAAAAGTTTGAGTGACATCAGAGACACTTGTCCATGCAGCTTTGTCTATGCATCTTTACGATGTGTGTTTCAGCAGTCCTATATTTACATGGAGGCCCTGCAGTAGAACACAGCTGCTTATTAAAACATAAGCCAACGCCAATTCTGGGCATATTTTGAACTTCATAGTCCTCAGTGGCCGGTTGATGATTGATGCTTCCTGATTCAGCCCATTAAGGGCTGTTCAGATGCTTAGTGGGAAATATTAGGGCTCTTTCCATGCCTGATGTTAGAAGATAGAGCCTTCTCACTCCATTTAACATTGCTTTATTTTGACCAATTTGGTGTACTAGGCACGATATTAGCTGGTTTCGCTTGTATCTTAGACAACTGCCTTTACCCAGGTGCTGAGGTGGAGGTGTCTGCAGGTGGCTGAGGATTTGCAGACGTGGGAACAAAATATTTCAAAAGTGCATCTGAAGAGAGAATTGGAGTATATGTGACCACTGGATGTTACATTATATTCATAAAAAAGTCACTGATGGTGAAACTCAGCTAATAATAGCACCTAAGCCACATTATAGCCAGTGGTGGAAGTATTCAGATGCCTTTACTGGTAAAATTACCAAAGTATCAGTAGCAAAATGTAGTTAAAGTATTAAAGTTATAGTACTGGTCTGACCCCTCTCACTGATATATTAAAATATAAGACATAATTAGAATATTAATAATGAAGCATTATTGGTGAGATATTGGATAATTCATGCATTTATGTGTTGCATTTTAAAAGTGTGTTACATTATCCACTGTGTAAGATCTTAATCATTGAAGTAACTATTAACTGAAGCTGATGAATAAATGTAGTTGAGGAGAAAGTACAATATTCCTCTCTGAAATGTAGTGGAGTGGAAGTATCATAAAGTAGTAATAAAAAGTAAATATTCAATAAAGTACCTCTGCTTTGTTTATATCTTTTATAATTGAAAGGTGCTTGTGGAATAAATATGGCTTACCAAAAGTGCAAGTACACAACACTGCTGGTTTGAAAGTTTATCATAACATGCAGCTATGATAAATGTTTGATATTAAGTGGAATTATTACAGTGAAATATGGTAACCTGCTTTATGATAAGGAGGCATAATGTGCAGTAGGTTCTGTTGTACTGACAGTGTGTGGGGCAGTTAGCCATCAAACAGTCCAGTCCTCTCTGCTGTGCTCCGGGTGGGGAATGTGATGGTCAGACAGTGCTGATCGAGTATTGTTGCAAGATCTGAGTTGGCTTTTATCTTTTACAGTTAAAAGTTTTTTTTTTATGACATAATTGTAAATGCAAGTACAAACAACTGCTCTTTTCAATGTTCATGATAAATAACATGGATGTATAATTAACGTTTGATATTAAAGCGAAACTCTCCCTGAAATGCAACCTAGGGTCTTTTTGTGAATGTACCAGAGTCAAACATTCGTTTGAAAGCATAATTACTTCACTCCACTTTTGACCATGTTTTCGTTTTTGGGTCAAAATCATTTTCAACGGGAGTACTAGGGGCATTTCTATGTTAGCATCAAAATCGCTATTTTTAAAACACTAAGAAGGCTCGACACAACATGAAACTTTGCTTGTAGTGTCACCAGGGTCTCTACACATGAACTCAAGCATTGAGAACATTGTTTGTGTACACAGAGTTTACTAAAAAGTATCGATCTCCAAATGCGACTTAGCATGGAGGACAGTTAAGGTGGAACGCTCCCAAAGCTTAGTTCCATATAAATGCACAGATAATTCCTTGTTTTGTCGTTAGCAAAAAACAATTTTGACCTTGAAGTTGAAAAAGGAGCCTCATATAAAAAACAACACTAAAATCAAAAGCTGGAAAAGTCACGTGAGATCTCACGTGGATAGTCGTTGCCGGAAGACAGTAGCGTTCCACCTTAACTGTCCTCCCTGTTACGTCGCATTCCCCTTGCCTCCAAAATCTACGTATACATGGCTAAAAGTTTCTGTCAATGTTTATTTTATTATATTAGCTTTTCCCTGTCAAGTATTCTTTTTATAAATCTCAATTTGTCCTCTGAAAGTGGCAAATGCAAATTTCAAGCTCTTTTTGGGCATAAGGAAGCTATATAACTGAGGCCCCTAAACTGTTATTGATGCAGTTTAAGCTCATGCAAAGTAGAGCATTCACATTTGTCTGTCTGTAGGTTGTTCAATAAAATGACAGCCTTTGGCTTTTTTTCAAATGCCTAGAATGTCTTATACATGCCTGACAAAGACCTGTAGTGGCTATGCAGCTAAAGTGGGAGCATGATGTTGACTGCAATCTTTCCCTAGCCCAAACAAAATAGTTTTTCCAAGTGGTCCACCATTTTATGCCCAACTGAAATATCTACAGCAGTGGGCAGCAATTAGGTTCAACCAGTTTCTCAGCATTGTTCACTGGGGAGCCAACTTAGATTTACCTGTACTGATGAGATGCAACAGTACATCCCTTTCTCTCCCTTTTACTCATGTTTGGCATCTCCCTTTCCTCTTTCATGTGATGTTTTCCATCTTCCTACCAAGTATTCTCTCTTTACTCAAGGCTATTTGTGGTGACAGTGACCCACCTTAACTCAGCTGCCTGGCCTTTGTGGATCAATAGTCTTTTTTACACTGGGAAATAAGCCGCCAATTGGCCGCCCTTTTGCCGGCCCGGTGCCCAGAAGCTGGCATATTGGAGGCCTGTTTTGGTCCGCCAATATGCCGCCTTGGAGGGTACACTTATTTTCGCCTCTATTGCTATCTAAAAGCGAGGCCGATGAGTTTTAAAACCAGGAAACAGCTCATCACAGCAGTCAGTCCATCACTTCATCCGCAGACGTCAACATTAGCAACTGGAAAGCCGCTGAGATCCAGGAGATGCTCGTGTCTCCTCGGTCTCTGTAGCTGTTTGGTTGTGTCCATTAGCTGTCCATTAGCTGTGTAGTGGCCGGAAAGCTACGAACGGTCGCTACTTTCAAATTAAAAGCCCCCTGCTAAGAACCCAGTTCTAAACTCCAATGGGGTGTAATGTAAAGCTCTTATTTTGAAGACAAATTCATTGTCACTGTTCACTGCCCAACTTCGTGCTTCACGTCACGTCACATGTTTACGCCTACCCCAGTGGCGGCTTTTGGAAAAGGAGGAATATTACGCCTTGCTTTTAGAAAGACAGGGCGGCAATTTGCCAGCCTTACATTGGAGCAAATGTGCCGCCTTCTCTATCTAAAAAGGGCTACTGACTAGTTAATGTGAGCAGCACACTTCTGTGTATCTGTGTATATGCTGTGTATCATCTGCTTAGGTGCAAGGTAGCAGTGAAGGAGGAGTATGGAATGTTATCCATTTTGGAATGATCCCAATTAGAAAGCGGAATGGCTTCAATAATGAAGCTCGATACAACGCTCTGAAAAGAGCACAGAGTGAGCGAATAGACCTACGCATTTTCAACATGGTGAAGTGAGGGGGGACGAAACCCATTTTTTGAAATTGGTGAAAATGGGTTTAAAATGGGTTTGAAATTTTTCCCATGCTAGTATAAGAGGGACTTCAAGGTCAGACAGTTGAAGGGATCGCAACATTTAAGAAAAGAAAAAGCTCCACACTGCACATGCACAATTCTATCTTAACACTTCCTGACGGTGTAGTACAACAGTCTATACTACGAGAGGACGCCTGGGTTTGCTGTACCAGGGATTATGTCAAAAAGTGTTTATTATATACTATTTAGTGACATTTGTTTTCCACTACCATGGCAGCCCGTTGCAATATTTACCATCACTGCTGTGTGTGGTCACTAATGGCTCCGACGCCCATGATGCACACAGACACAAATCATTTATTATTATTATTATTATTACGTGTTACAAGATTGTATTTATTGTCTTTGGTCACAAGTCCAAGTCAAGTCTCAATTCTCTAAAAAATTAAAGTCTTATGTCTCTTCTGGTTGTAATGAGCCTTCTGTCATCTCCTACTATCCGGTCTACTAAGAATACTGCTATATCTAAGAAATTCAAAGCATTTACTTTATTATTATCACTTACACTACAGTATCAGTACTGATTAGTTGTCTGTTATATGATCACTTTAAACAGGCTATTGCAACCTGTAGATGAACAACATGGAAAATTAGGCTGTTAATTATAGTAATTAGATCTGGATGATATAGCTAACAGTTTCATGTGTAGCAAAACACATCTAGAACCACATGTTTCTGAGAGATGAACTGGATCTAAACTAATATGGCAGGCTATATATAAATTTTTTATTTCTGATTGTAGAGAGGGTTGCTAAAAAAACGACATAGACTAACTTAGGGTAACAGGAAAATATTGCTGTTCCCTCAGGCCGTTCTCCTGAAGCAGAACTCAATTTGACCACTCCCACCACCAGGACTCAGCCTGACACACACACATACACACACCCTTGCACATATTTTCATTTCTGATTACATTATTTAGATTATATTTAATTACATTATTTACATCATATTAGTTTGTTTTTCTTCATATTTATTCTATTTATAAGGCTAGTTTAGGAGTAACCAGGAGATATTTCACTGCATGTTACTCTGTGACTTCTGTATGTGACAAATAAAGTAATCTTGTAAATCTAACATTATTAGTCATGCAATAATAACTAATCATCCAATCTCAGTTATAGTTAGCAACAACTGCTGGACACAAAATTAACACCATTCAGATGCTGGTAAATCATGCAAGTGGCTGGTACATGCTGCACTCAACAGCCAAAATAACAATGGTAATCTATTGAGTGGCTGGTAAAATTTCAACATTCACTAGTCTAGCCATTTTGTCAGTGGACAGAAAAGTTAAAAGTTTGCACTCTGTAACCGTATTGTTTAATTACACTGGGTCTCTAATGACACATTCCTCTATCCTCTCACTCAAACTCCTAACCTGGTAAACCTGTAACATTAACGTTACGTGGTCAACAATTAACCTGTATCCTGCCTGTAAGCCAACAGTATAACTATGTATTTTTCTATGGTTAACATTAGCCAGTAGATGGTGGCAGCGGAATGTAGATGATTAATGTTACCAAACCTTTTTTTTTTTTCTTACCTCATGTCAACGCCACTCATTGCAAACAAGTGCGACAAGCAAACTAACATTCACTCATCTTTTCAAATATTCAGTTACAAAGCTAGTAGCAAATTAAGTGAACGTTACGTAGCTGATGCTGAGCTAACCGTCCATATGCGCTAATGTGACTGACCTATCCGGGTGAGTTTTCAGATGCCTGATAAAATTTGATGTGGTGGATCCAGCATCCTTGATTCGGGTACTGCAGACTTTGCAGTCAGCGCTCCTTTTGTTGTTGCCGTCCTGTTTGAAGTTGTTATAACCAAATGTAATCACAAATGGTACAGCAGGAGCTGCAGGTGTGCCGCCAGTCGCCATAGTCGACATCCGAGGCACCAGTGCGTGTGGCCGCGAGGCGGGCACCCGATGCGTAGTATGGTTACCATGGTTACCATGAAAAAAAAGCTCATCAGACATTTCAGAGTTTCCTCAATATTAATACACCAAAAAAGAAAACATAATGATTGTTCGCGAGACCCAAAACACGAGTCCGAGTCGAGTCTGAAGTCTTTTGAGCACGAGTCCAAGTCAAGTCTGAAGTTTCTGCGTGTGCGACTCGAGTCCGAGTATCATAATCAGTGTTGGGGGTAGTGCCTTACAAAGTAATCTATTAGAGTACTTAGATACTTTTTTGTTGTAACAAGTAATGTAGCGCATTAGTTCTGCAATTCAAGTATTCCCTTATTTAGTGTAGTTTAGTTTTAGTTTTCATAAAATAATTGTTACTTGAAAAAAATAGCTGTCTTGTCCTTTTGAGTTTGTCGCCACAAAAATAGAATAAAAAATCCCTGAAGCATTTGCTCTGTTTCTGTTTTTCTTCTGCTGCTCAGCAGGTGGCTGTGTGCCAGCTTGTGAGCATGTGTAGCTAGCCAATTCAATATAGCGAGATGGTAGAGAGGACAGCATTACCTTTGTGGAAATATTCCCACTGTCTTGGGAAGGACAAGAACAACATCATGGTGAAATGCAGTTGTTCCACGAGGATAAGTGCTTATTGTATTGTTTTCCTGCAAACAGCTGTGCCTATGCCTCGGCCCAGTTTGCTGTTAGATAGTTAAACAAAATAATGAGCTGTAAATGTTTTATTGAGTTTGTCATGCCTATTATTAGGCTGCAGAGTTTCAACTGTGCCTTAAAGAAGGCCTGGTCCTGGGTCTCCCCCTAGGTCTCCTCCCAGTTGGACGTGCCAGGAACACCTCCCTAGGAGGGTGCCCTGGTGGCATCCTCATCAGATGCCCGAACAACCTCAACTGGCTCCTTTCCACGCAAAGGAGCAGCGGCTCTACTCTGAGTCCCTCCCGGATGGCTGAGCTTCTCACCCTATCTCTAAGGAAGACCCCAGCCATACTGCCGCTTCTACCCATGATCTCCGATGACCCATCGCTCATGACCATAGGTGAGGGTAGGGATGAAGATTGACTGGTAGATCGAGAGCTTTGCCTTCCGGCTCAGCTCCCTTTTTGTCACAACCATGCGGTAAAGCACATGCAACACCGCACTCGCTGCGCCAACTCTCTGGTCGATCTCACGCCCCATCATCCCTCACTCTTGAACAAAACCCTGAGGTACTTAAACTCCTTCACTTGGGACAAGGACTCGTTCCCCAACCGGAGTAGGCAATCCACCGGTTTCCTACTGAGAACAATGGCCTCAGATTTAGAGATGCTGATCCTCATCTTTGACGCTTAATACTCAGCTGCGAACCAATCCAGTGAGCATTGTAGATCTAAAGCCGATGGTGCCATCAAGACCACATCATCTGCAAAAAGCAGATCTTCATGTCACCGACCTGTAACCCCTCCACACCACGACTGCGCCTCGAAATCCTGTCCATGTATATCACAAACAGGATTGGTGACAAGGCACAGCCCTGGTGGAGGCCAACACCCACTTGGAACAAGGCCGACTTACTTCCGAGTACATGCACACAGCTCTCGCTTTGAGCATATAGGGATTGGATGGCCCTGAGAAGGGACCCCCTCACCCCATACTCCCGCAGCACCTCCCACAGAACATCCCTGGGGACCCGGTCGTACGCCTTCTCCAGATCCACAAAACACATGTGGACTGGGAGATTGTACTCCCAGGCCCCCCTTCAGGATCCCTGCAAGAGTGAAGAGCTGGTCCGTTGTTCCACGAACAGGACAGAATCCACATTGTTCCTCTTCAATCTACGGTTCGACAATCGGCCGGACCCTCCTTTCCAGAATTTGCATTTTTGTCTGACATAAACATAGAAATAACCACGGTCCCTCTGCCCTCCGGCTAGACATGAGGGGGTAAAACGTTGACACTGAACCCCCCTCTCTCCCCGGAGGAGAGTGCTACCTGCGGGCGCACGGTGCATCCACATTGGTATTTGGCATTTTTTGGCATTAACATGATATCAACAACTTCTGGAACCGTCACATCTTTGGGCTTCAATTTAGAAATAATTGTGCCTTTAGGTTTTAATGTTGTCTGGATCTCTTTTGTCTTATGTGTAGTCATTGTCTCTCTTGGTTTTAATGTGACTTTAAGCGTAGTGTGTACTTCTTCAGGTTTCCGTGTGGTAAATACTTCTTTGGCTTTAGGAGTGGTGAGTATGTTTCTGGTAGTATTGTAGTCAAAACCGCACCAACTGAGACCAAGACATTACCGAGACCGGAGAGTACCGAGACCGAGACAATGTCAAGACATTTGGAGGTCGAGAACGAGACAAGACCAAGACTTTTAGAGGTTGAGACCGAGACAAGACCAAGACCATATATATCAAAGAAAAATCATAACAAAACATCAAAATGTGAGTTTTCTTTTTATTTAAGTTTGCTTTTAAATAAATGCGACAACAAAAACAATCTTTGCTCCGTTGTTTTCAAAGCAGCACAATGAATGAAACAATTCTCAAATCTTAGAAAACTTGTCGTGTTTCACTTCTTGAAAAAGTTCATCATATTATCAAAACTGAATTGACCTGACAAAATCTTTACACTACCAATGATTTGAAGTTATTAGCTGTTTTTGAGAGGG
>OMLP01045877.1:0-20845 GCA_900302685.1 Spondyliosoma cantharus
CATTATCGGTGCACTGAAATGTTGGGAGACATACACACATGCAATCTGGATTATGTTATGCAAACATTATACGAAAAACACGAAAACAAATATGGAACAGAAAATGTAACAAATTTAAATTTAAATTTATAAACAAACTCACTCAATACATTTTAAATTGTTTACTGTAGTAGAAGAAAGGAGGAGGAAGCACGGAAGGGTATTGCTGCCATACCAGAAAACAAAAAATTAAAATCAGTATCACATTATAACGTGATAAGTTTCGGGAGGCCAGAGAGAACAAAGGCAACCTGTCAGTGCTATGGCTGGATCCAGCAAACGCATTCGGCTCCATTCCACACAAGCTAGTCCAGCTCACTCTGACGAAGCATCATGTGTCCAGCAGGTGTAGAGAACTCATTGCTGATTATTACAACAACTTCAGCATGTGGGTCTCTTCAGGAGCAATTACATCAAGCTGGCACAAAGTGGAGATCGGCATCATCACTGGGTGTACCATCTCTGTGACTCTGTTCTCCCTAGCCATGAACATGCTCACCAAGTCTGCTGTGCCAGAGTGCAGAGGGCCCTGAATGAAGACCGGACATTGGCAACCACCCATCAGGGCATTTGTGGATGACATTACAGTCACAACCGAATCAGTCCCAGGATGCTGGTGGACCTTGAAGGGACTCGGATGCGTTTCAAACCAGCCAAATCAAGATCTATGGTGCTGAGGAAAGGAAGGGTGGAGGAAGTTCCAGTCTAACATCGCAGGCGCGGCCATTCCAACCATCACAGAGCAGCCAGTCAAGAGCTTGGGCAAGGTTTTTGACAGCACCTTGAGAGATACAACATCCATCCAGTCAACCTGCTCTGAGCTGGATGGCTGGCTGAAATATGTGGACAAGTCCGGCCTACCTGGAAAGTTCAAAGCCTGGATCTATCAGCATGGCATTCTTCCTAGGATCCTGAGTTGAGTCCCTAGAGAGGAAGGTCAGTAACCATCTGTGAAAATGGCTTGGCCAACCCAAGACCTCGAGCAGCATCGCACTCTATGGGTGCAACAACAAGTTGCAACTTCCCTTCAAATCCTTGGAGGAGGAGTTCAAGGTGTCAAGAACAAGAGAAGTGGTGCAGTACAGGGACTGCAACGACCCGAAGGTCGTCAGCGCAGGTATCCAGGTGAGGACTGGCAGGAAGTGGAGGGCATAGGACGCTGTCGAAGAGGCAGAGGCAAGGCTCCGTCACAGGAGCCTGATCGGTGTGGTCACTCGTGGCCGAGCGTCCAACCTGCACATAAGGGGCATAGCAGAGACATCGGCATGCCCCCTGTGCTCCAAGCAAGAAACCTTGGGACACATCCTCAGCTGCTGCACTAGGGCACTTGGAGGCATGATCAAGTTCTCAAGACCATCACTGAAGCTGTCAGCGCAGGACTTGTGTGGGCAAAGCAGTTGCGACCCTCCAAAAGATCAATCGCCTTTGTCAGAACTGGGGATCAGGCAACCCCTGCCAGAACAACTCCAGCAGGCATCCTTACCGCTGCGAAAGATTGGCAGCTGTTGGTGAACCTTGAGCGACAGCTGAAGTTTCCCAGCCAAATCGCAGCAACTACCCTGCGACCTCACATCGTCCGCATGTCTGAGTCCATAAAACATGCAGTGGTACTGGAGCTGACAGTTCTGTGGGAAGAAGCCTTCGAAAGAAAGCTCTCTAAGTACGCGGGACTGGTCAGCGACTGTCAGCAGGTTGGTTGGAGAACGAAATGCCTCCCAGTGGAGGTCGGATGTAGAGGTTTTGAGGTCCTTTATTTGGCCAGAGCCTTCAGCATGTTGGGCATCGAGGGAGAGAGGAGAAGGAACGCCATCCGCAGTGCCACCGAAGCGGCAGAGAGGGCCTCAAGATGGCTGTGGCTCAAAAGACGAGGGCCATGGGGTGCCGTTTAGCTCAGTTGGTAGCAGGCGTCCCATGTGCAGAGGCTTGGGTTCGAGTTTCGGGACCATTTGCTGCGTGTCACTCTCCCTCTCTCTCACCCTGTTTCCTATCATCTCTCCAGCTGTGCTATCAATAAAGCCATAAAGGCCAAAAAAAAAAAGAGGAGAGCCATGGATGCGTGGTAGCTAGGCCATCTGGACACAAGCTGGGGCCTGATTAGCCTCGGCTGGGTCACCTGGAGGAGGGTGTATGATGTTGAAAGACCCGAAACACCTGATGATTCCAGGAACATCACTGACGATGTGTCCAGCGAGGTATCAGTAGATGTATTGTACACACGTTATAACGTGATTAGTTTCACGTTATAAAGTGATTAGTTGGTCTCGGGTGGAGGGGGCAGAAGTGAAACCATGAATCCACCTGGATAGTCTCAGTTTCACTGACATATTTATACTGTCATTGACATTTCATGCTGACCGTGGAGGCCGCAGCTTGGAACGTCGGGCCGTGAAGCCCTAGGTGTCCCTCCAGTTGATCATGATTAAATGAGAAACTTTTCACTCTGACACTCTACCTGTTGTGTTCTGGCTTTGGTTATTTCATGATCACAGTCTCTAAATCTGTGTCTGGGTCACAATTTATGCTACAAAACAGTGACACGAAGATTTAATTTGATTTATGTCTGATGGTTTGAGAGACAGACAGACAGACAGAGAGAGAGAGAGAGAGAGAGCTTTGGTCGAGAGATATAGATAGTGAGCAAGCGCCGGCCTCGATAAAGCCGGTTAATCAAATAAATAAAAAGTTATATTCTGATGGTTACATTCAGCACATATAGACACAGCCCCAGCAACCCACCTCACCCACCACCACCTGATCCAGTCTGAATCAATGGTCTAATACACACTTCTGCCCCCTCCACCCGAGACCAACTTATCACATTATAACGCGAAACTTATCACACTATAACGTGAAACTTATCGCGTTATAACGTGAAACTTAACACGTTATAACATGATACTGATTTTTATTTTTTTGTTTTCTGGTATGGCAGCAATACTCTTCGGTACTTCCATATATAAGTCTACTACAGTAAACAATTTCAAATGTATTGAGCGAGTTACTTTTTTCTTTACTAGAATTTAGAGAAAAAGTTGTCAGCTCTTGTCTGTCAACTACTTTTCACTCATATATATTGTGAGTTTTTTTTTTACATATCCTATAACTACAGATAAAGGGCAAAAATTGTTACATTTTCTGTTCCATATTTGTTCTCGTGTTTTGTCTGCTTTCTATCATGTATAATATTTGCATAACCAGATTGCATGTGTGTATATCTTCCAACATTTCAGTGCACCAATAATGCTCGTGCCAGTCACACTCATTTAATGCAGTTTTTGTCTCTATGAGCTTTCAAACACATTCTCTATGAATTCAGTTATAGTTGATTTATATTTGACCAATGAAACATCCTACTACTTTTTTAAATTAATTCATATTTAGGATTCATTCTGGTATGCTTAAAGTCAATGTCGTTCTGATGGTAGAATGTTTTTTTCTAATTAAGAGATCCATTTTGGTGGTTTATTACATAATGCATCAAATTATTACATTTTCTTGATAAAAAAAGTGCAACACCTGTATTTTGTAATTACTGATGCAATATGTAAGAACTTATTACAAAATGTGGCAAAGTTTATTACAAGTTTATTCTTGCGTTCAAGAATTTTGTGGCAGATTATTACAAAATGCGGCGTTAAATAATGAATTGAAAATGTATTACATTATTACATAGTGGGGCGTTATTACATAATGGGGTGTTATTACATAATGTGGCGCTACAGGGCTCATTAGCTGCATTGTCACATGTGGACAGTGGTTACTCGTTGTAAGTGGATTCAGTAAGGGCTGCATGATATGTGAAATATGTACTTTGTGAAATTTTAGTCATTGCACCATGCACAACAAGGTTATATTAAATCAAGGTAAAGTACAGAATCACTTTCCATGTTAATGCTAATAAACTATACTTTATATAGCACTTCTCATACAAGAAATGCTTCTTGAAGTGCTTCATTTAAAAAAGACATTGAATGAACAGGGATATTAGCCAGCTTGACTCAGGACAGTACTGTGATGTGGAGAGAGTCCCAGTTTACTGGACTGTCTTGACTCAGGATTACTCTGGTTATCTTGTAACCAATTGTCTGTTGTCAGGCTGATGTCAGCACAAACGATACGGGTGATTTAGTAAGGAGACCATCAGGTTTTGCCCTGTCTCTGCTCTGTACTTAATTAGAGCTTCAGGTACTGATAGTCACGTGTAGCCATATGGGTTAGCATTTATTTTCTCAGATATGCTCAACAGCAGTTTGCTCGCTCTTGGTCTCTTGGACCATAGTTTTTTAATCAGTAAATATGTTTAAAATATGGCTTGGTGATTTGGCCAAAAAAGTAATATCAAAATCTGTTTAATTACTATCACAATCTAGAATCTAAATTGCAATCTTTTCTCTCAATTTTGAAACACCCTGCGGACGACAGCAAGACTTGAAATAGCCACAAATGTTCTCCATTTGCAACATTAAATCAGAATATTGCATCAACAGTAGTTCTTTTTTTTTTACGAGCTTCTCATATACTATACTGCTGGATATAATTCACATCGCATTATTTACAATACCTCACCCACGGAAGAGTCACATGAAGTAATTTGTCCGATTAGCATGATCATCATTTCGGCTAAGCGTATGTTCATGTACAGGGGTGTGATTCTTCCGGATAAATCCGGAAATCCGGCTTATCCGACCAGAAAATTAGGCTCTCGTAAATCATGCAAATCCATTTATTTATTTTTTTTGGGGGGGTGCAAGGTAAACATAATGACCGCTGTCTACGTTTTTTGTGCCTCAGATTCATGTCTTCATGTCCCTCTACAAGTAGTCCATTCATTTGTCACGATGGAACTTCGGAAGGTTATCTGAGTCTCACCGCAAAAAAACCCCATGATTTTTGTCGGCTCAATATCACGGGGTGCGAATGGTGAATTTATGTTGCACACAGTGAAAGCACTACACCCTAAGTTATCTTGAAATCGATTATTATTGTCATTACTGCTGTTTGTATAATTTCTACAAGTCACTGTTTAAGTTGAGTGACTGAAATCCTCGTCATCCTATTCAAAGGCTGCAACAGGCGACTCATCGAACCGGGGTGAAGTTAGTTTCAAGTTGGATATTCGGCGGATATTCACTCTGGTCCACTGAGGTTCATCCAGTGTTAGCAGCAGGAGGACGGTTAGCTCACCTTCCAGAGCCTCGCACTAAACCACTGGAAACTGATTTAGGGACCGTCATTAAATTACTTCGCATAAATATATTGATACAAAACAATTGCATTTTTTTCAATATCTTCCATGTCATGTAACTCCAAACCAGCAGCAGATTGTATTAGTAAACTGGACGAATGAGACACAACTCTTTTTATTGAACTTTAGTGCTTCCGCTATTTTATATGAATATTAATATGCAGAAATTATGATTTTTTCTCAATAGCTTCCATGTCATGTGGCCCACTGACTTCTGAAACAGATTCTGTTTCCATAACAAATATATAATAATAATAAAGAAA
The DNA here is from genome assembly GCA_900302685.1 of Spondyliosoma cantharus. Classification (NCBI taxonomy): domain Eukaryota; kingdom Metazoa; phylum Chordata; class Actinopteri; order Spariformes; family Sparidae; genus Spondyliosoma; species Spondyliosoma cantharus. Next base: position 5,548 of record OMLP01045877.1, read on the forward strand.
ATAATGGTAAAAAAGTTCTCTAATGCTCAAGAGGTTAACATATTGTCAAACAGCAACTTCTACCCTATTTAGTCTCATCCCTTAGATTCTGATTCTGAAATTCTGAAAATGATTTTTTTTTTCAAAAATCTCACCAGTAGTCACCATTTAAAGGCTTATTTTTCAAAACTTTCTTCCAGGGGGCATGCCCCCAGACCCCCCTAGTGTTGCAAGGTTACCAACTCAGAGCACCGCTGCTAAAACAAAATCTAGGGGAAAGGAAAGTAGGGACTGTTCTTAAAATTTTGGATGTGTGCGGTGAACTATTTCTTTCTTATCTGAAGCCGACAACGGAACAAAATAAATGTAAAGAGAGACATAGTAGAGCCGTATATTTTCCTGCTTTTCTGTCCTTTGCCAATCACACCTATGATGTAGCACATGTTAGTCAAGGAGGTTTGGAGACACAAGTAAGTACAAATAAAATACACCAATCTCTGTGATTCAACTGAAAAGTCGCCCTGCCTTGAACTTCAATCACGGTCTAAAATCATCAGATTACCAATCCCTAGTTTACAATTTAGCCTATAATATATACTTTATCTATCAGGACACAACAGTGTAGCTCACTTGTTAAATTGAATACATGTATGTTCTCAGAATAAATCCAGAGAAGCACTTCATGCAACATTGGTATCTGATGTAAATGAATCATCAATCATAATGTAAATACATCGAATCGTTTAGTCCCAGCACCCAGGCCTACTGCTTTTACTACACATACTGCAAAAATCAGTTTTTCAGCTTGGAATAAAGCATTTCTCAACAAATTTGAACCTCAGCATCACAGAGCAGATTCAGTTTAGGAGATACCGATCATCAAGATTGTCTCTCTGTCTCCTTGCCCTTAATTTGTTTTCCAACTCAACACATATCACTTGAGCTGAATTTCTTAAAACTGCTTTGAGTCTGTGGGTGAGACATTAAGCCATTACAGGCTTTAAAAATGCAGACAGAGCATCGAGCCAATGTGCAAGAAGGCGGTAACAAAAACACTGATGTACAAAGTATTTTTATGTTTATGTTTATGTTTGACTTTGTTGTTGCTGGGATATTCCTGCTAGCCCCGACCTGACTGCCACACCAGCTCACCAGTTGCAACACCAATTCAGCCTGGCCTGGCCTCACAAAATGAGAGGCTTGTGTGTTTATACACAGGGTCTCAGAAAGGCACAGGATGACAACAATATGTCAGAATATGTTGTTTCAGTTTGCCGTATTTGACTGATAACAGCTGACATCACATACACAACCTGAACAAACTGTAACACCTTCCTACAAAGAGGTGGAAAACGAAGCCTGAAGAGGCAGATGTGCAAAGTCAACAGTGTAGGACGGTACAGCAGGGATGTGGTGTTTGTTTGGGATAATGTTACACCTTTAGAAAAACAGAAATGTGGTTTCAAAAATCTTTGCATGTTGGTGCATTGCATCAGTGTTAATGTTTAGCTGTTTACCTTGCAGACTCTCAGCTGTATCACCTGCATTCTGTGTATTTACGGAAGCAATATACAGAGATCCTCAGTCATTATCTTCATTTATACAAATGATTCAATTTTATTAAGCAACATCACAAAATTGTATACAGTATGCATGAGGAAAGTTTCAAACATCCTTCCAGGTTGCTTTAGTCCACTTGGGTTTGACATTTAGGTAGTGGTTGTTGAACATCATCTTTTACCGCTTAAAGAACAGTTTACACTGATTATAAACAAGGATGGAAGGTGTAAATGCAACCACAGAAAAATGTTTTACTCCTTTACCTTCTAGGAGCAATGAGATAGTGAAATGTAAATGTACAGATCAGTTCACAATATGTTCCACCAAGTGAAACCACAATAAGAACAGGTACAACTGGTCTGAGGTACTGATGACAAACACAGATCTTCAGAGTTTCCCGAGTGATGAATGACAGCTATGCAAACATTGTAAGGATAACAGCACTGTACAGCACCTTCTTACAAGCTTCTATAAGGTATGTTGGGTTTCCTATACTATACTGCTGAGTACCTTTTAGATATTTAAGGACTCGTAATATTCAGTAAAATGCGATCTCTCATCTCTGAAACACCTGGTTTGAAATAATTTCAATAAACGAAAAAGTAAACAATAATATAAAAATATATATATAAAATATACTATTCAAGCATGCATCTGAAACATAAATTTTCATATTACACTTTGTCTTATAGCCTTCTAAATTATTTTACATAGTGAATTCTACATTAGATCAGTATGAAGCCATATGAGTGGACTCTGTTAATCCACTTAAATGCCCTGGCCTTTATTTCCACACTGGTGTTTGCTGTTATTTTTGGCTGAACAACCCTGTTCATAGGTCTGTATGTACATGTACAGACTGACACCTCCCTGACTTCTTCTTCTTCTTCTCTGACTAATTTCTTTTGTTGCACCTATTTTTGGTGAGTAACTTGTGTGGGCCAGTGAGTAACTGAAAGCAGTGATCGTCAACATAGAGGTTTTGTATGACACGTTATTGAGTATGGATTTCACATGGATTATAATGAGAAATATTGCAGCTGGACCTTTGATTTGTGAGAAATAAAAAACTGCATTTAAATAATATAATTTGAACATTTTCAGTATTATTACTTTACAACCCGGAGTCCCAAAAAGTTGGGACGCTGTGTAAAACGTAAATAAAAACATAATGCAATCATTATTAAAACAAACCATTAACCGTATAATTAAAGTGCTCCTGAGCCCATGTCATAATATCCTTTATACAATCATGTGTGTCACAAAGTGGTGAACATGGCCACATCCAATCAATGACTGAGCCTTTCAAGGCTGCCCCCGAGTTCAGTGGAATGTTTCTTTACATGTACTGTGATAGACAATAATCATGTATGTACATAATAATAATAATAATAATAATAATAAATATTTTGTTCTTAGTTTGTCTGCAGTTTTTGACATATTGTCCCCCACAAACTTGATCTAAATGCTAACTGTGTGACACCTGACTGTCCCACACATGCACAAGGGGTTGGAGATGTGTTAATGTTCTGAGTCTTACAAGCAAAAACTCGGTCGCAGATTCCATGTGGGCCTGCCAATCATGATACTGTCACTTGTTACCAATGCATCTGTTTACCTGTGGAAGGTTCCAAATAGGTGTTTTTGGATAATTCCACAAGTTTGTGTCTTTTGTTGCCCCTGTCCCAACTTGTTTGAAACATGGTGCTGCCATCAAATTAAGAAGTTCTCAGTACTGCTCGACCCAACATTTCCAAGGAATCCGTCTAATCTGCCACATAAACTGAAAACTTCTGTGTGGGTGGACCAGTGGTTATACTTCACTACGTGTCTGTGTGGCATTATGCTAAATAGATAACCTGTGTTTCTTTGGAGATAGTTACTATGATTACAATTTAAGAGAAACAAGTATCATTTCTCTATTATAGGCAAAATAATGGTTCTATTTCCAGATGTTGTTGTGTTTGTATTTGTATTTAATGTTGTTGTTGTTGTTGTTGTTGTTCTGAGTCCATCGTCATACTGTAGCAGTCTCTCTCGAAGAACCACAGGACAGAAGCTGGTAATGTAAGCGTCTTTAAACCCCGAGTTACAGAAGCAGTAAACCAGCGGATCCAGTAGGCAGTCCATGTAAGACAAAACCATGAGGCTGTCGTAGACCTGAACCACGATGTCCTCTGCGGGCTGCCAGTCTTTTAGCCTGACGGCCAGCAGCACCGCTCGGGCTACAGCACAAGGCAGAAAGCAGATGGAGAAGACGATGACAACAGACAGGACCACGCACACCGCCCTCCTCAGTTTGGTCTTTTCCCCCACTGTTTTCTTCTTCAGTCGGTTCACGATGTGCACAGTGCAGTAGACAAGGATGATGAAGGGGATGACGATCTGTATGAAGAAGACGATCTAAAACAAAAGGCGGAAAATAAGAGTGACTTTGAGGATGATGGCCAGTACAGCAAAATGAACTTTTATGTACATGCAAACAGTTGACAGAGTTAGTTGTCTTTCCCCCTTCACACATAAATTGTAATTACTATCAACTTTGAAGGAAGTGTGTGTGTATGTGTGTAGGAATGAAGATGTGTAAATAACTGTAGTACTTATTAATTGTTAAACCTTTGCTTTGGCGGGAATGGCTTTGATGACAGAGTTTATCTTAGGCTGTTGTTTGTGCTCTCATTGCAATGAAATTAATTGAAGCCTTTATGGTTTTCATAGGTTAATATTTAAAATCAAATCGAATGCAAGTGAAGGACAGAAAGCAATACCTCTCTGAAAGTGTCTGTTACATCATGGTAATAAGTCTCAAATTTGCGGCCGTGGCTGTTACAGCACTCAAAGGTCGTCACCATAGTGGGGATGGTGAGGGGCAACAGAAGAAGCCAGATGAAGATGGAGATCTGAGGAGATTTCTTTAGGATTTTGACAAAGTTCCTCCTTCCAAGACGGACCACGTTGAAGTAGCGATCAATGGACAGGATGATGAGGAAGGCAATGCTGGCTCCTCGGTTGAGAAACAGCATGAAGTGCATCGTCTTGCACACCACATCATTCTGGCTGTGCCTCTGGTAGAGACGGTAGTGGTAGGCCTTGGCAGGAAGACAGGCCACCAGCAAGAAATCAGCAACCACAATATTGAACAGGAAGATGGCTTTATTCTTCCAGAACTTGAACCTATAGAGGAAGTCATTGACAAAACAGTCATTGTACTATTTGCTCAGCATCAAGAATAAGCATAAGTGCAGACAGTAACTAACCCTATGTTGCTGATTCTGTTTTTTTTTTTTTTTTTTGTACATTTATCATAAACAACTACTGAAGTCACTCATTGAACACTCTGCTTAATGTTTAAAACAGGATTACTTAAGTAGGATCTACCGGGCAAAGGTACTCTGTGGACAAATTGATGCGTGTTTTACTTTAGAAGTGTAATGATTATATTTCAGTTTTTTGTGTCTCATTGTCATTGGTTTTCTTCATGTACTGTATATTTCAGTACAGTAGTGAGAGACAAGAAAACACGCGGGCTGGAGTGTGCCTGCTGGAAGCTTTTCCTGAGAGATTCTCAGAGATACTCATATCCACAACAGTACGGTATGTTCCTCATTTAACATGTATCTGATTATCCATTTACCTTAGGATAGCACACTTAGTGTAGCTCTTGTTGTTTTTTCACTCAGTGAAAAGAGTCAGTGAGTTCAATGAGAGTACATGTAGAGAAGTAAAATGGCTATACATGTTTCCCATTTTAGAGTAGCGTCCTGAATTTACAATTGACTTTGAATATCCACTGTGTTTTTGTCTTATTAATGCAGTCGATATTGAAATTAGATGTATGAGTAGGAGTAGCTATCTAACCACATCACCTTTCTGGTATTAGCTAAGTTTGAATCAATCAGTGAGGCTTAATGCCAGGAAATTCCCATCAGCTGATGAGTCGTGCAAACATCATATCAAGTTCAAGTTATCAGATCAGAATTACTTGATTACATTGCATATTGAAAGTATTCCCCTCTCTGAAATCTTTACCTGAATTCTACCACACTCTAATCTACTGTAATTCATTTTACAGTTGGGTAGTTTTACAAAAAAAAGTTAAATAAGGTAGTGACAGAAATTCACATTTCATCATACCTGAAGATGAAGATGTAGAGGACTGACAGGTTGAGAGGCAGACCCAGCATGAACTGAACAACCATCACCCAGGAGAGGATGTCATATGTCAGATAACTGGGTGTTGTGCAGTTGTCAGTCATGTTTTGTTGACTATTCATAACCATTTTGGAAGGAGTGTAGGAGAAGTTGCAGTCAAAGTTGTAGAAATCCTATTACATGGAATACCAATTGAAAAGAAAGGATGTGGGTTAAGACAGGTTTCCAGAAAGGCATCACACAGTTGAATCCTTTGTTTTGGAGGCGGTTGTGGCTTCCTCTTACCCAGAGTCTTTTCTCTTCATGCGGCAATTCCCCTTCTCACTGTGATCCGTCAAATTCAACAGTCCCCTTCTGAGAGCCTTACAGTGATTCTGGAGCTCTGTTAAAAACCCAGCTGGCTGTGCCAAAACATGCTGAGAAAACGTACTGGAAACGGTTCATACGCTGAAAAGAAGTGCTGAAAATAGAGAAGAAAAAACACCCCGTTTCAATGAGGCTGCAAGCCCTTGTTGTGCAGGGCTGAGACGGTTCCTTCAGAGAGGAAGAATTTATAGTCAGCTGGAGGTGTGGTTTAAACACAGGGGCTTTTCTGACTGAGGAGCAAGCAAGAAAGATGTGGTTTCAATTTTCCACCTTAGAACACCTTAATTCAACAGGAGGGCACTTTGATTAAGCAGATAACACTGTAATAAGAAAAGACCTAAAGTTGTATAGTTTCTGTATTGCACAGAATGTGGTCACTGGAAACTGGCAGTTCAAGGTGCTCCCAAACAGAACTGCTTGTGAAATTCCTCAGGTGGTTGTCCGCTCGAAACCATCATGCCTGCACATGTCTAGCTTTATGTGTGGATAAGATGATGAATTTCATGGGAAAAGTCCCTCTAAGAAAATGACATATCAAGGTTCTCTGAGTATAGAGCAATCATGTTTACCTTTAGAGAGACAATTCTGTTGAAAACAAACAAAAAGAATAAATATATATTGTTAGATGGTTCAAAATCAAGATTGTATTAAATTTGGACGTAGTCTCAAAGACGTCAACAGTAAGTGTCTGAGGAAATATCGTTCAGCTCAGTGTGGTGGCTCAGACCTGCAGTCGCTGACTCGGCCTAATTCCGGGCAAATCCAATAATGAGCAAAAAGGTAGCTACACAACAAGTTGTCGCTGTCTCTCAGAGTGGCCCTGCCCTTAATTCCGCATCACTTCAAGCCTTAATATGCTTTCAATTAATGCGGCATGTAGGGATTCAGCCCATGCTATAGTGGGCGGGGAAATTAATGATAGAAAACTTCTATTTGTTGGTGTTAAATTGGACAGTTTAATCTGAAGCCCTATTCACACTGCCCTTTCAAGGTGTGAATCTTGCTCTGATACTCCCCCTCGCTGTCTGTGTGAAAGTTACAGAGGTGGAATGGGGGGGCAGTTTTGTTCTGCCTCCGATCTGTCACCGGAAGCAGTAACAGACAAGATGGTGTCTTTGTGAATGGAAATGATGGCAGCGCAGGAAAGGAGTGTGTTAGTCTAATGGCATTCACAGTTTGACAGCTTAACAGATCTTTCACTCATAAAAAAAAAGAAGAGAAATGTCCCACACACAGGTATCTTAAATGAGGGGAAAACAAATATTGCATTTGTACGTGGAGAAGTGGATGTCATCCTATCTGTCCTACCGACTCTTTGCCACATTTCTGCCCAAAAACAGCATCTGGCCCTGGAAGCGAGAGCCAGGTGGCTTCGCAGTTGAATGGCGGTTATTACTGACTTTTGGTGATTATGTGATGTAATTTTAAGCAAAAAAACTTAACTTTCCATGATGCATGGTGGGTCAGGATATCAATACCAACACAGTTTAACAGGATCTATGTAATTATAAACAGTCAGTGGATACATATTTAGATTTAAAGGTGGAAACAGGGGGAAATATGTAACAAACAAAAAACACTGATCTCAATGTTATGATGTGTACCATCACTCTTTTAGTTCCGCAAGGCCTGCATGCTGTATGAAATGACACACTGGAGTGGCTTCAAGCCTGCGCTGCCTGATTCAGTGTGAACGAAGAAAGGCAGAAAGGTGAGCCTTCGTTGGGGCGATAATGCGGAATCTCTGCGTCAAAAGGGCTTGAGGGTCTTTGGGGATTGACTTGCTAATGGGGCCAGCCTCAAGTGGCCATTTGAGGAACTGCAGTGTTTGGTGCTTCAGCGCTGGCTTAATTTTTCAGCCCTGAAGGTTGCTGCTTGGTACTACATCTACATTTTGTATATTTATTTACTTATATATATATGTAATATTATTATATATTATTATTACATGCATTAGAATCTAAATTATGATTAAAATGCTGATTAGTATATGATTAAAAAGTGATGAGGTTAAACCAGAAAACAATACAGAAGAAATATGAGTGTTTCTTGTCATTGCTGGTTTGCTGAATTTCATTTGAAGTGTATGATGTCTACATCCTCATGTGCAATAATAGAATGACGCTACGATTGATGTCATCTTCCTCAAAAACATCCTCAGACATGATTGAAGGGGCCTCTTAGGCCAAACTTTGCGACAGGCCGGGCTTGAAAAACCTCTCGGACAAGCCTGGACAATACAGCTTGACACACCTGTGGAGTGGGGCTGCATACACAACCAGATACCATGTGATTCACGGAAAAAGCAGTTAGGCTCAGTGTGACACAGGCTAAGCGCTGTACCAAAAATGTGTGCAGTAAAGCTTGTGACAGTGTTGGATCAGCTTTTAAACATCTTGTTGTTATTGAAGTCAAACATTAACTAGACACAGCCACCTCCCAATCACTTCTGATCTTTAACTGGCAAACAACAACACCAAGACTTAAAAAACTACATATTAATGATTAAAAACTTAGACATAATGTTAACTTGCTGCCAAGCCATACACTTGTTCACAGACTTTCTGACAAGAGAAGTGCTTGCACGACAGCGTTTGCCCACTTTTTGATGCAATATTGCTGCATCATTTCTTCCACAGAGCATGTTTCAACACAGTGTATGCATTCACGCATGTGGTGTGTTGCACCTGTGACCAAAATAGTGCCACTATAGTCATTGCGACATAGCTTCTCTACCACAGAAATGTTGTGAAGTGTTGCTTAAAATGACAGGATGATTCTAGTTCACACGTGAAAACCTTTTAAATGTAGAAAGAATGTGCAGCAAAGCCACTTTGCTCTGAGCATTAAGGAAGTTTGCTCTTATATATATTAATTTCCTCTTAAAAAAAAACAATAGTTCTGCTTTTTCTTGTATGGTGTCCAAAAAAACATCATTCTGTAAAAGAACAAAGTTACTCCTTGTAGAAAAAAATATAAAAATACAGATTTCAAGTTATGGGAAAATTGGAACATCTCACAACATAATACAATCCAACACTATGACAACACAAACTATGGCTTTAAAAATGACCAAAAGTTAAATCAGGACCTCTCAAACAAAAGAGTAGGTTTCAATAGAATTATGTATATTTGGTACCCATCATCTGTATTATCTTCAGTATGAAAAAGAAAATGCTTTGTAAATTCTGCATATAGTTACTTCTGATGACATTTAGTGCATTCTTTGGGTCTCTGGGTTTAATCCGAAAAAATCAGTTCCTGACTGTAAACAAGCCAAGTCAAGTCAGAGCAAAAACTCTGAAAGCCGTCAAATGTTTTGATATACAAGCAGAAACATGGCAGACAAAGGTACATTTCAAATCCAGTTAATTCAAGTATTGCAAATACAATTTTTGCTTACACGTAATTTGTAACTGGGTATAATAAGCTCAATTAGCTTGAAAAGTTTTTCATTAACATTAACCCTGATAACAAGTTGGGTAAAACAATACTTAAGTGGTTTAGGTGACAGCTTCTACTCTATGTTGTTTACACATTAATTTCATGAACAAACCATAGTCAGAGAAAATTACTTCCCAACCTGGGCGATGTGACTATCTGAGGAGCATATGAATGCATGTACTACATTGTATAGTTTTCTTATAAGATTTGTGGTTAAAACAAATTTAGAAAATCTGAAATGACAATGTCGTTTATATTAGACAAAGCATGTTAGAAAACTAGTCTAGTCTAGATGACAATGTTGTCCTTAGCATCAAAGTTGCTTTGTTGGATGAAAATGCTTTACATAAGGCTCACTATGTTACACTCTACCTTGAGCAAACTGGGTTTGCACAACTGGTTTGAATGACAGATTAGTTCATGTTTTGAAAGCAGAAGCATGCAGACTCATCTGTGCACGCAGGTTGGTATTTATGAAAGATAAAATGTGTCTTACATGATGTACCTACAAAACCTGCATGCAGAGCAACCAGTTTCCTATCTCTGTTCAGATAAGCTGCTTACAAGTTAAGTCAAGTCAACTTTATTTATATAGCACATTTCATACAGCATGCGTAGACTCAATGTGGTTTAAGAACTTATCTTTTCAAGCAGCTATTCTCCCACAAACCATAACTTCATTTCAGCTTCTCTCACTTCCTGCATAAATGTTTTTTTTCACGTCTTAGTAATAAGCACTGGTTTTGTTGCAGCATGGACATCTTGCTTATACTTACGTACGATTTCTGAACGACCAGTAATGATGACGATAGTATACAGACACTCAGTTGTTTACTTTGTCCGCACTTAGAGTAAGGTGCTCTTGGAGACGTGCCTCTTAAATTTCTTATAATCAGTATCTGTGGAAATGCCAAGGAGCATTTCTGGGCCGTGGTTTGGACTCAGCTTGTGTTTCCTCCCACACACACTAGCTCTCAGAAAAAATAATCTTTTTATTTCACAATCTAATCTGTTTCTCTCTCCTACTCTCTTTTTATCTCTGTTGAAGGTCTGATGTTTCCTGCCTGTGTGCCCTTGCAGTGGATCGACTTGCCGCCTGTTCTGACTGTCATGAGCTCTGAAAAAGTACTATTGATAAGCGCTTCTTTAAATTATAAAATCGAGGCCACTAATCTTTCTACATTTTACTGAAAATAGGCTGAAGAAAGAAAGTCCATTCTTATTTCACCAATTTTGGTAGACAAACAGTTTTAAGCCATATGCCAACAAACACTGAATCAAATTGTTAGAGCACATGTGATGTGAGCAGTTTTATGTTAACTCATATGCATATAAAAATTCTAAAAATATATGATATTAGAAATGTATTTAAAATGTTTTTTTTTTCTTGCATTTCTTTGCATGTTTTTAATTAAGTAAATTATAATATTATTACTGGTTTTTTCCCTTAAGGGTCAGAAGAATGTCAGTCTATACTTTGGGATGGCAGCTGACTCAAACTACAATCCCAAAGTATCAGTATTTGAGTTGGGAATGGGACTCATAAATCAATTTCAAGATAGTAACAAAGAAAATACCCCTCATTGTGGCAGGCATGTTGGACTCTCTTTCTCTGTTGATATTGAAGTCCCATTCTAAGGAGATTATACACTAATGAAAACATGATTAAGAATATTATATTCAATTTCTGCCACTAGATTCCCCTAAATCCTACAAACTGGACCTCTACAGCTCATCGGGCAACACTGAATCAGGTATGTAATACAAAATAGATGACTGAAAGTCATGTCTTGGTTTTACAGCACATTTACTCTGTGGTCTTGTTCTCTTTCACTACTCTTATCACGCCTGTTTCCAGGAAGCAACATAGAGCCGTTTCTAACAAACAAGCTCTGTTATGCCCTCTCTACACTCCCTACCCAGCACAGAGTTAAGCTTAAGAGTCAGATATGTTTCTCAGGAGGTGAGAAGGTGATAATATGTTAGGACCAGGAGTCAGACAGCTTGTTTTGCAGTTATTCTTGGACACAAGTACAGATGTGGCTTAAAGGTCAAACACACCAACCAAGTATCAAAACTTTAACCAGATTTACCTCTAGAAAGAATAGATTTCAAAATCCTGCTGTTGGTTTATAAAGCACTGAATGGTTTCGGGCTGAAATACATTTCTGATCTGCTGCTACATTATGAAACATCCAGACCTCTGAGGTTGTCAGGTACAGATGTGCCTTCAGTCCCTAGAGTCAAAACTAAACATGGAGACACAGCATTCAGTCATTATGTTTTATTCTTAAGTGTTGTCTCTTTTAAATCTTTTCTATTCTAGCTTATTTTCCTATTTTTTTAACTTGTTTTAATGTTTAATTTCTTGATGTCTTCCTACTTGTTTTTAACTTATTTTAAATGCAATTTTGAATGTCTGTTATTGCAATTTTATGCCACTCTAAAGCACTTTGCCTTGCCTTGCCTTGCCTTGCCTCAGAACCGTGTTTTTCAGATTTTGGGGATTTTCTCCAGAACATTGTCATCCAGGAAATATCAGAGAAAACCTTTTATAAACATGGATAATGGGATCAAGAATCTAATGTATGCAGGTTGAATACTGAACCAAGATTAAAACCAGCCTTCTCATGTGAAATTTTCCTGAAAAATGTTTTAAATCAGTCACACCTGTCTGAATCCATGCCAGCTCTAAACCTCATGTTTGAAAAAGAAGACAGAGAAAGCAGAAAAATGTGTTGGTATCACTGCATGCAGTTAGCCACGAATTCCTGGTAAACCAGCTCCTTGAAATGGACAGTCTTCCTCTGTGCTGATGTCCAGCTGGTCAGGTCCACGCTACCACGACGAGCCACTTGCTTGTTGTAGAACTTATTACGAGAGTCAATGAGCAAAGATGTTTATGGCTTGGGCCAGAAATACGTTGCCTACGACTGACTTTGAATAACGTACAACATTTTTTATTGCAGATTGTACATTTTACTTACCAACTATATCATATTTACATTGCTAATTTAAAACAGTATATCATAAAGTGTTTTTTAAAGTCTTTTCAGTGAGGGTCGATTCTTCCTCATGTGGGGAGAGGTGAGTCATACCTTATTCATTTATATGTAGAACATCTTTGAGGTGATTCAGAGAACTCCCCACACTAACACCATGGGATTCATTTTGAAAACCTGCTATTTGTAATATAAGTTTTGCAGTATTGACCAAAAAATAGCTTTAATGTTATTAACAGTATCAGATTTTATAAGTATATGACTTCACTAACTCTAAAAAATAGCTTAACTGCCTCTCTCTACTCTCTTACGTTTTTGTTTTTACCCCACTTTCAAGCCTTGTCCTGTCTTTTAATCTCTTGGCTTTGTGCGTGGCCTCACAGCTCCTTGTTTTGCCAGTGTCATCTCCTCAGTCAGATCGAAGCAGGCCTGAGGATCATCCTGTCTCCACATATCCCAGCCAGAGTAAGAACCATATCAACACTAATCTTTATCTGTTTGAAACCACAATCTGATAAAGGATGGAACCTCATACTTATTTGGCACAAGAAAAATCCCAGGAGCGTGAATCGTTAATCTTTAATCTCCAAAGATGCTAAACGAGATCAGGACAAAAAACTGCATAAAACAATAATAAACATTGCATTTACAAGACGGAAATCTCTGGTGAAAGATAAATGTTTGCATATTGACGCTGAAGTGTCCTGCTTTCTTTGTATATATTATATATTTCCCCCGATGCTAATGGCACAAAACCTACATAATGTAAAATGTTTATTAGCAGTATATTAGTTTAACTGAAAAGAAATGCTGCCATATAAAATGCTAAATATTTGCACACAGTAGCCTCAGAAATGCCCCTAAGACAATGCCAATGGGAAGGATGAGTGAGGGAGTGCTGCGATCTAGAACCTCACCTTTAGATGCCGCTTAATACTCAATGTATTACACGCTGTGCCTTAAAAGAGATAAAGCACGGTTTATTTGCATCATGTTATTTACTGCATTCTTGTCTTAAAGCTCCATTAATTGATATGTTTATGACAGAATCAGATGTGTAATGTGTGTCATCTCCTCCATCAGATCAGAAGAGACATGTGGATCATCCTGTCCCGACATGTCCCAGTCAAGGTAAGAATCATATCAACACTGTACCTGTCTACTGTCACGTACAAATCAACTAATTATATCTGACCCAGATTTCATATAGAGACCTGTAACTGTAGTTTAGGATTTGAAAAATTAAGACTTTTGTCAACTCCTTACACACTGGTATTTTAAAGCAGAACCAACAATTTCATCATAAATGTAAATTCTGATATTCTTCATGAACAGAAGTGGTTTTACTTGGAGCCCTTTCAAAGATTTTTGCACTTAGATGCTGACATAAAGGTCGAGTGAGTGGTAGGTCATCAGAATCCAGGAAAAATGCCTGATATTTGGTAATTTGACAAAAAAGATGAAACCAAGATTGAATAAAACAAGAAATTTAACTAAAAATCTGATTTCTGTATGAGCCAAATCACTAAAATAGATGTTTTTTAACCGTAGTTATAACAAGGGATTACAATTTTATGAGCATAGATTATATTTGATCCAAAATAAAGTTAAATAATAGAATTTACTCTCTGATACCAATACATCTATGCCCTAAAGTTCTGACCCCTCATCTCTCCTCTACAGTCCTATTTCAGATTAGGTTGTGCAAGCAGTGAGAAACAGACTTCAGTGACTAAACAACAGGAAGTTATAATGTGCATGTGGGTTACAACAATTATGCTTCTATCTTTAGCTTCCTTTTCCCTTAATCCTTTCTAATCCTTTGCAATTGGTCTTGTGGACACAAATGTACAGACTAGAGCTTTGTGGCTTCAATTTAAAACTGGAGTACCTCTTTGTGCTTTACCTTCTTCTATTAACAGACACAATAGTGTCATGGATCGGGGGGAAGCTCAAAGGGGTGAACCCAAAAGCAGACTCAGACGGCAGAAGTCGGGAACAAAAAGCGAGCTTTATTAAACAAAGCCGGAGACCATAAGGAAACAAAGTAACAAATCAAAAGCAGAGTGCACAAAATGCAAAAACCAAACTAACCAGACCGGAGACTAGGCATACGGGAAAAGACCAAGGAGTGAAAACACGGGGACATCAGGCAGGAAACAACTGGTGGAAAACAATGACTGAGCAGGGAGTGCAGGGCAGACACAGAACAAATACACAGACACTGATGACAAGACGAGAGACAGGTGAGGAGAAAGGAGGGAGGAGACCAGGTGAGGTAACGAGGGGGGAAAAGCACAGAGGAGAACTCACTGGCAGACAGAGGGGAGACAAACACAGAGACAACAAGACACAAGAGGGCATAGAAAACAAAACTATAAACACAAAACACAGAACCATGACAAATAGAGCCACTAATCAAACCAACACCCATCTCTTTATCCAAGCACACAAGTTTCAGGATTGCATAAATGCGTGATGACTTATTTCTGAAGTTCATGGGAATATTTGTGTGACAGCAGCTGAGTTATGTTGTTGCGGCTGGAAATAACTTCAATTTGTTGAAATGTGTAGTAAATGTTTCAAGTTCTATGTCTAAAAGAATTTTCTGACAAGAGTTAAGATGAAGAAGCAGTCAGCAGAAACGTACTCAGAGATAAAACAATAAAAAAATATTTACTCATTCACATATTACAGCAGTAGTACAAACACACAAAAGATGCTGCAAGTATTTAATGCCACTTGTGAAACAGTCATAAAATGTTGAGTTGGTCTTTGGATGTGATCCCTGCTCT
>OMLP01045878.1:0-22770 GCA_900302685.1 Spondyliosoma cantharus
GGTCTGGGGCCTGGTCTGGGGCCTGGTCTGGGGCCTGGTCTGGGGCCTGGTCTGGGGCCTGGTCTGGGTTGGCGATGATTCAACAGTTGGTGGTTATGACTGAATGTGTTTTTCTCTTTTGCCTTTTTACTGTGAGTTTTTTTTACTTTTTAAGTAAATCTTCCACACCTGAGTCCCTGCAGCAGACGAGGCTGTCCTACTTAGCTGCAGAGCTACTTTCAGAGATGTGTGGAGTGCTCCAGTTTGGGATATTTAAAACTCAGACATGAGTTTGCTGTTTGGAGATGTGTGTTCCTGTAGCTGGGAGGTAACGATGACCGAAGTAGGGCTTCTGTTGGGTGTAGAAGCATTTGTTTTTACAGAAGAGCATCTTTAACAGAACGGCTCCATTTATACCCAGCTGAATATGTATTGATAAAATTTAAACGAATGCTTGCCTGTAACTACATTTCATATTCCATTTTTGGAGACTATTGGTTACGCAAGCTTATCAGTTAATTGGTTTCCATTAACTGCAAGTATATCCATTTAACTGTCTGTGTTTTATCAGTAATTAATATAAATTCACATCTGGTCTTTCCCACAAAACCTCCTAGAAAATTAAATGGACATTATGAGGAACATGAAACATAAATCTCCTGAGCTTTAATAGTTGTGCTCTCATGGAATGTTTCCTTGGTTTGTTCGTTGCAGGATTACAGAATAATCACTGGCCTGATTTTCAGGAAAGTTGTTGGAAGGCTGAAGTGTTGGCTAAGGAAGAGCTGAGTTTGATCTGAATCACAGGGCAGATACCATAGTTATCTTTCACTTCCGTTAACACTGAGAGATGAGGCATTTGGCCCTGGAGGAAAAAATGCAAAACATCCTAAAACCCAGTATCCTCGCCACCTTGTCTCCTTTCCTCTGCACACTACCTCCTGGAAAAACCTTCTGCAAGTTCCCTCCAATTTCTTCATCAGTTTTGAACTTGTCCTTTACAGAACGTTCTCTCATGTTGCAGTGTGAAATGTAGAGCGACGAGGCTGTGCTCAGAGTCCGAGTCGGGGCTGAGACATGTTCTCCAGGACCCACTGCTGGTCTACGCCCAGTGGAGCCACATGGTCTCTCAGGTTCTGGAGGCTTCTGCTGAGGTCACTGACTTCTCCCACATCGCCATGTTGGTCCAGAACATAGAGGTAAACACACCAATTTCCAACCAGTGGCTATAATTGTTTTATTTTTTTAAGGTAACTATGTTTGAAATTACAGTGAATGCATGTGACCAGAATGGACCGGACCGGCTTTACAGGATTTTACTAGAGTTCAGTTATTTAAGTGGAAATACTCAGAAACCATTTCAGCTTCCTCCCAGAGCATCTTGTTGCACTCTACTATTACACCACCACAGAAAACAGATGTGATAAACAATATGACTAACTGCACTGGTGTATCCAAGGGTCGCCAAGAGAAAGACAAAGAAACATCCTGCTAATATTAGATCACAAAGCTTGTGTAGCAGTTGCATCACTGTGGCAGCAATGTACAGTCATAGAAATTCTGTATGAAGTTCTGTATGGAGACATTTTCTGGAGCTGGACTTTGAAAATATCTGAGTGGATATCTGTGTGGATTTGATTATATGCACAGATGTTTTATTGCTGCACTGATATTTGTGAGCATCGTCGCTTTGGTCAGCAGTGGAACATTTAGGTTTAAAAACCGCAGACTTCATGTGTCCTTCATTTCTGTCCTTTATGTTAGCATCTGCTGAAGGACAGTGTCCAGCTGCAGGAGCGTTTCAGTCTGCTGCAGGGGAAGGGGGACCTGCTGGACTCTGTGTTCGGCCCCGAGAGGTCCGACTGTCTGCAGAACGAGCTGAGTGCTGCCATCAGGAACAGAGAGCTGCTGCACACTCAGCTGCTGCAGAGGAAGAGCAGACTGCAGGTATCAAACAGTTACTGTCATTCATTCGGCTTAGCTTTATTATAAATGTGAGTGTGAACCGCCCAGAGCATGTAAAATTGTGGGAAGTGAAACGATTGTCCTGCTTCAAGCATTGTTTTTTATCTAGAAATCTGTAAACTTGAGGCAACGTATCAGACTTCACTCAGCTCCCCCATTTTTCAAACAAAAATGTCAAAGTTAGCTGGTTCTGCCTTCTTAACAGTAAAGAATATCCGTCTTTTCTTCTTTTGAATGAAGACTTGTTGGGTTTTAGACTGTTGGTTGGACCAAAGAAGGATTTGAAGATGTGACTTTGCGCTGCGATGAAATTGTGATGAACCTTTTTTTTTTGTACTATTTCTGACATTTTCTGACTAAAGGATTAATCGATGATTCACAAAGACAATCGGCAGATTAATCATTAATGAACATAATCTGGTGTTTGCAGGCCTAAATCAAACTTCAGAGTGTGATTGTAACTTGTTTCAGAACCTGTTGTTAGGCACACAGTGTGAGGTCAATATTCCTCCTGAGCGAGGGTTTACTGTGTTTAAATGAAAGAAATGACAGCAGAGTTGGAAGCCGTCAGACGAGCAGCAGGTAGGATCTAAAAATAACAACACATGCTCTGTAGTTTTTCATTTATTCCACTCGTCATGTGCAGTGGGGGGGTGAAACATGCAGCTCAGAATTACATTCTGCACATCATTAGAGGTTGAAGCACTAAAACTCCTTGTGCAGGCTGATTTCACTTTAAAAAAGGTAAAGCGTCGATCCAAAGGAGGAGATGCTCTGGCTTCAACATACAATCCTGCCATGACTGGCTGTGTAACAAGACATTTGATGACATTTTTCCCACTCACAGGGCTTAATCTCCAGAACCAAGGACTTTGGTGACACCTATGAGTTGATCCGCTCCAAGCTGGCCAGTCTGCGGGACCGACTGTTGGCAGCTGACGGCCCCCAGCCCGACATCCTGGCTAAGAAAAGCCAGTCTGACCAGTTCAGGGTGAGTTTAATCCCCGGTCAGAGCAGAGCCAAGCCAGAGTCAGCCGAAATGTCTGCTGGAGCACAAGGCTCGCTGTGTCATGGGGTCTAGGGTTGCCTGTAGTGTGTAGTGCAGCTGCTCCAAAGCAACAGTCCGTGACCACAGTGAAGCATCAGACAGTGACTCAGTGATGTGAAACATACGTATTTTATAATCGGAGAGACACTGGTGCAGTCACGCTCTCATAGTCGGATCAGTGACCGACAACAAGAATAATGCTGTGTTTTTGATTTACTACATTTACTATATATCAAACAGACTTCACACAGAAGATATTTTCACAGCTTGCTGTTGGGTTGTAATGTGTTCTGCTACCTTCAGGCAGCCATTGGTTTCAGTTCATTACAGTTCACAGTGAGAATCCGACTGCAGAGCCCTGAAACTATAGTAATTATTGTGTCTGCATTCATTGTTGTCAAAGTGATAGATGTATTCATTATAAGAGATTTTGCTGCGACATCATGAATATTGTATCCAGTAAAGAACAGATCTTTTTGATTAATGTGGATGAACTCTCTTTGTATGAGTTTGAACTGAGAGTTTACTCTTAAACCACAATGTTGTGTTGTTGTATGATTTCCCCCGGCCACACTGTGCCACACTGTGTGTTGTGTGTCCTCAGGTGATCCAGAAGGACCTGCAGGACTGTGAAGCCCACATCATCGCACTGGAGACTCTGGTCTCATCCAGTCAGAGCAACAGGACTCAGTTTGAGAGGCTGTGTGCTGACTGGAAACAACTGCACACGGCAGTGAAGGTAAGAGGACAGAGTTTTAAATGGACCGGTCGACACGTCGTTAAAGTGGCACCAGACATTTTCTTTATATTAACATGACTGTGTGATGGGGTAAGGCACTCCCATCATCACCACAGCAGCTCCTCTGACCATTGCTGTGTCTTTCTGGTCATGTTTTGGTTTTATGGCCTGCGGCTGTACTGTTTTGGTTCAGTTACATTAGATTGAATCAACAGAGCTTTAAGAGAGGACCCCACCAGTCTAGCATTACACTCCTCTAACATTTTTGGCTTCAGAATGGACAGTTTTTATCGATACTGTCCTTTTCATTCCTCATGTTCTTCTGCCAGTGCCTCCAGGAAGAGCACTGTGCTTTGAAGCCAATTAGACATAGTGGTCAAACCGTGTAGTTACAACGTCATGTGATGCACAGGGGCCCAGCGGCACTGTAAGCTTACATTGTGAAAGAAGTGGCTCTAAAATGGTTGAAACGTTTAATTTTTGAGCGTCACAGCCTTCTTGAAATGATTAATTTCACTGCCAGAATTTGATCCAGTTTGGTCTGATAACATTTGAAATGTTTGGAAGAGCTGCATGATTAACTTGTTTTACAATTATGGCCATTTAAGTTGACCCAGAGTGAAACTGTAAGTTAGACGACGTGGGACACCTGGAAGATCTGGGTCACTATGTCTGGGAAGTCTAACTCTGTTGGCTCTATGCACCACTGATCTGCTTTCATACGGCTGAACAGGACTCCCTCCAGTTCTTATTATTGATTCATTCTTCTATTCTGTCAACGGATCTAACTTGACCTCTGACAGTGTGGTTGAGATAAGAGTCAGATACTCCACAGCCAGACTTTTTTTCATTTCAAATCTGACCCAACTTGAGAGCATTCATCACTCTTCACTCAGCTCCCTTTGGAGACAGTCGTACTGCAGTAGTACTCTCCAGGGTCGGGCGATGTTTACAGTGAAACATTGCGATGGACGTTGACATCGTTGTTTATGAATTTGATGCAGCGTGTCCCCATCAGCTCACCACTGTAGCTGTTTCTCACTGTTGCTCTGAAATGAATCTCCAACTGTGTCACCCTGCAGAGGAAACTATCTCCCGTCACCACTGACATACATCTGTGCCAGGTTTAAAAGCATCCTTGCCTCCACACCACATGTCCATAACTTAGCTTTGTTCAGCCTCATATGCATGAAACAACTTTGCTGAAAAAACTGTGTAAAAAAAACAGCACGACTGAGACAAACAGCAGCCCGAAGAAATAATAGACAGGACATGGAGACGTAATGTTACGACGGTCGGGGATTAGTGGTCCATGGCTGACAGCCGTTGCTGACGGGAGATTGCATCGTTCATCGGCCCAACCCTAGTGCTCCCCCAACACCTGGAAGCTCAGTTTTATGTGTCAAATCAACAGTGTTCCTGTCAGGACGTCAGAGCAGGAGTCCTTTTCTCCCATCTTTTTAATCTATGTGGAGAAGTTGAGCAGATAACTCCAAACGTCTGGACTCCGTGCTCGTTGTTCTTTGGGACTTTAACAGAGCAAACCTCAGCCACCAACTGATCACTCAGCACAAACTTTTAGTGCACCATCTGTCTCAATATTGGAATTTAAAGAGACTTTTTACTTGACTGCAGCTGTTGCACATATTGCCAATGCATATCATGACCTTTCAAAAGTTGTTTCCACTGCCTCTGACTATCCCACTGATCCTTCTCTGCTGTTTGCAGGCGAAGGTGCATGAGAGTGAGGAGAGCATCGATGACCATGAGAGCTTCCACGACAGTCTGCTGAACATAGAGAAGTGGCTGATGATCATGAAGCAGAAGCTGGAGTCCTTCCACAGCCCTGCAGGGAAGTGGAGCATAGAGGGTCGCCAGCACGAAGCCGAGGTGTGTGTCTGTAGACATGTAGTGACTGTCTTCCAGTCTGTGAATTAAACAGTCGAAGGCTCTGCAGAGTTGTGATTAATTACACGTTAGGTCCTATCATTAATTTTAATGATAATAACATTGCACTCACTGAATGAATTTCTGAGATAGATGAGGCAAGAAACACGAGCCGAGGGGCGATCAGACAAGTCGTAGTTGTAGAAATGAGTTTAAGGGTTGAATACTTGTTCTGCTGTTATTTCTGTCTGGGCAGAGAAAACGTTTAAATATTAATAAAGTTCAAACACTACTGGTGACAATCACATATTGATCTCTTCTCTGCTATTGATTGGCTGTGGAGCTAGTTTATCTGCTGTGGTTTGATTCCAAGTCAGTGGGCCAATGGGTTACCTCACAAGGGTTTAAACAGCTGGACAGGTGGTGACAGTGCAGGTGTGCTGCCTGTGACCGATCACTGTGAATGATTAGTCACGTGTCAGTTTGGAGGATCTCCCTCTGCAGCGATGCAGAGAGTCACGCTCTGAAGATCATTGACACAAGTGAACTTCTCGGTGGCTCTGATGATGTTGACAGAAGTCGTGACTGCTGCATGATAAGACCATGATCATGAGAGAGAGGAGATCTTGTGACGTCCGGTCTCCTCCATATGACCCCCCACCGTGTATATGAAAGTCTCGTCCTTTTCCACAGAGGGCACTGGGAGAGTTTCCAGAGAAGGAGCTGCAGCTGCAGCAGATGGAGGTCCAGGGTCAGGGGGTTCTGGAGAAGACCTCAGCAGAGGGACAGGTCCACATCGTGCGAGACATGAAGCGCCTGCGTGAGTCCTGGTTGGCGCTGTACAACATGAGTCTCAATCTTCACATGTACGTGGAACATTAGGATGATGAGTGGTTTTGTTGTTTGGTATGTTGTTGCACAGTGTCTTCCTGCGGTTGTCACGTGTTAGACCTACACAAGATACATGGTGAGGTATGAACACACTTAACTTTCTCTTTCTTTCTCACCCAGGCTGCTGAACAGCTCCACAGAGCAGGCAGAGTTATGGAGAGTTGGAGGCCTGTCTGTAGAAAACACGTCCGTAACAGAGCTGAGTCTGAACGAGGGGGGCAGTCAGGCCAGGACAGGGAGCTCCGGGAGCCAGAGAGGACAACAACAAGACAAGCCAGCAGAGGTGTATGGAGCCTTGGCTAGTTCTGGGGCTGGGAGAGGAGGAGGCTCGGTGGGAGC
Organism: Spondyliosoma cantharus; assembly: GCA_900302685.1. NCBI lineage: Eukaryota > Metazoa > Chordata > Actinopteri > Spariformes > Sparidae > Spondyliosoma > Spondyliosoma cantharus. Next base: position 6,849 of record OMLP01045878.1, read on the forward strand.
AGGGGAGAAGACGGGGCAGGGTGGGTGGCTCCAGGGACATGGTGAGGGTCACCTGATGCTGGCTGGGCATCTCAGTCGATCAAGGACAGACGGAGACAGTGGGCACTACTTTACAGGAGATGAAGTAGACTCCTCCAATTGGAGCATTCGCAGCAGAACAGGCCAAAAAGGGTCCAAAGACTTGACCGCTGAAGGAAGTCCTCACAGTGATAAACCAACAGGCGGCGACAGCAGCGTCCTGGCTGGAGACAGAGGTGCAGTGTCTTTTACCACAAAGGTCAGCTATGGTGAAGAAGGAAGACTGAGCTCCAGAGAAGGTCACATGGAGGCAGGAGAAGGCCTGAGTCCAGGAAGAGGTGGGGCGTTCAGAAGCGTGCTGTTCAGAAGAGACCCAGCCAGCACGTCACCAACAGCACCAGTGGAACACACAATGGTACTGTTGTGCAGTGTTCATGTTCCCTGCCTGTCAGGTCACTGTGTAGAGGGCTGGGTCCAGTGGACCGCCATTATGTCTCTGTCAGTCTCTGATACAGTCAGTGTTCCCACAGACCGGAGGACAGGAGCCTCCTCTACAGGGTTATGTAGTGGCTCTCCTTCCTGAATGCAGGACTACATACTCCTTTACTGATGAGTTCTACAGGCTGTGGTAAAACACCTCACCTTACTGCAACACTTTAATGATCTGAAAAACACAGCTGGAAGTATGTATTACGTTTTCACAGCAATGTTCACAAGGACTCAGAGAGAAGACGACTAAACCAAAGTTTTGAATATTCGAGTTAAATTAATTCAACCATGTTGGTGAAACAGACAGCGGCGTCACTCTGTACAATTGATAATTTTATAGTATTTCTACTTCATCACTGATACGACACAATCTTTAGTTTGCAGTCCATGTTCACACATCCATTTTAACTTCCTCCTGTGGGCCGTCAGCCCTGCTGACAGGCAGGAGATTGTACACTGACAGGGCCGAGGAGGGCTCTCTGTCGTGGCCGTTCAAGATAAACAGAAATCACAGCAAACTGTTGGCGAGCTGGACAGATTCAAGTTCTTTGTTGTTTTCACACGATAAAATCTTACATAGTCAAATCCCACAGTACCACAGTACAATCTCAGTCCAGACTACAGTGATATTAAAGCAGGCTCACCAATGTTCAGAACACATCTTTTGACAGCAGCCATGTGAAAGTTTGACCATTAAACGTCCCAAACTTTAAGCTGAGCAGATGTCTGACCTGCTAGTAATCCATCCCATCCAAGATCCAGATCAGTGATCACTGGAGCCATTAGACATCACAGCCCCCTCACTGTAGACAGATTTATTTAGGAAGATGCACCCAGTATAGTAAATCAAGTAGAGTTGAGCAGATGCTCTATGTTAGTGCTGGGCGGTATACCGGTTCACACCGAATACCAGTGTATATTTTCGTTATGATATGAGTTTTTAATATACCGACATACCGGTGTATTTGATTACACAACGTTCAGAACGCTACGCTGAGCCATGCAACACTGTTTCAGACTGGACCCTTTTCAATGTCATGCTGCTAAACAGGCATGATGCGACTGTGAGGGTAAACAGCAGTACTCTCGTGTTATGTTACGGTGGAGATGGAGAGGATATTGCAGATCATGACTTCATCCGCGGACGTCAAGATAAGCAACTGGAAAGCCGCTGAGATCCAGGAGATGCTCGCGTCTCCTGGATCTCTGTAGCTGACAGCTAGCTTGTTGTAGCGGCAAGCTAACGCTCAATACTTTCTAATTAAAAGCCCTCCACTAAGAACCCAGTTCTAAACTCACATGGGGAGCAATGTGAAGCTCCTATTTTGAAGACAAATTCGACCTGCTTCCTGTTAGCTGTCTGGTGCTTGAGGCAGCTAACGGAGGGGACGAGGTGCTCCACCGCACGATTCCTTTAATAATGGGGGTTTAACATCGGCGTGTGTTTGACTGAGGAGGTGAGAATATGGGCCACGGGTCCATAGGTCACCACATTTCCTCCGATGCATATGTTGTACGTCACTGTTCACACCCAACTTCGTGCTTCACTTCACATGTTTACGCCGACCCCAGTGGTGTTTTTTGGGAAAGAAGGAATGAGAAACTGGTTGAGAGGAAGGTTACACCGCCCTTATAGATGGACAGAGTGCCGCCTTTACCTTGCAGCAAATGTGCCACCTTTTCTATCTAAAAGGGGCAGTAATTCCTCTCTCAACCAGTAGAAAATGCTGTGAACACCTGATTGTGCATGGAAAAAAAAATACCGTCATATACCGTGAAACTGTAGGAATTTAGAAAAATACTGTGATATACATTTTTGGTCATACCGCCCAGCACTACTCTATGTTTAGTGATTGATGGCAGAGCCTGCAGGCACACTGTGTGTCACTTGTAGGCTGCAGGGTGAACTGTCTAATGGGAACTACAGATAATTCACTATATGCTCACTTTTTTCTCCAATGAATGTATCATAATGACAACAAAGGAGCTGGTGACTTCCTCACTGTTTGCTTTGTTAACAGACAACATATCACCAATGAATCCTTACTTCAAACTCAGGGCACAGAGAGACTGCTGCCCTGTTGATAGTGTTGGTGTGTGCTGTGTAAGAGTTTTCTGAGTAGTTGTGTGTTTTGCAGGGAGGCACAGGACAGCACACGTCCAGGAGGAGGGAGTTTGAGGCCTGGCTGTCCAAAGAGAATGAACTCCTCTCAGGGATCCTCAGCACCAAGGGAGCAACACTCGGTGCCAAAGAAGTCAAGATCCGACAGGACACACTGAAGGTGGGTTTCTGTGAACAGGCGGCAGGTAGTTGTAGACTGACTCCGCCTCTCACTGTTGGAGGCTGGTCTTTTTTAACCAGCTCTTTGTAAAGTGCTTAGTATTTGTAAAAGGCTTTAATGCTGCTGGTTTAAACCCTCATATAGCAGCAGATGGATCATATTAAATGATAGCATCACCTCTGTGTATGTGTTTTCTGTATGTTTGTGTACGTTTACCATTCACTCACCAGCTTATATGGAAAGATACACTTTAATCACACATCAGATATTGATTAACAAATTATTCAAATTGAACATTTTTACTGGTGTTCATAGTTTAATGTATAGAACAAAATGACGTAACAGTCAGTGGAAACAAAAATCACATGCTGATCCAACTCATAATGTGTCTCAGTAGTGTGTACGGCCCGAGTGCCTGTAAGCACCCCCGACAACGTCTGGCATGCTCCTGATGAGTCTGTGGACGGCGTCCTGGGTGATCTCCTCCCAGACCTGGATCAGGGCATCAGTGAGCTCCTGGACAGTCTGTGGTGGTACTTGGATGCATCTGACGCACCGATGCATAACATCTCATAGGTGCTCAGTTGGATTTAGGTCAGGAGACTGAGAGCCGGATCATCCAGGAATGACCTCCACACTCTGGCCACAGGAGCCATGCTGTTGTCCATGGCTGTAGTTTGTTTGGGGGGTGAACCTTTGTTAACATGCTGCTGGCCTGAAGCAGTTGATGAGTATCTGCCACCAACTAGTGTCGTTAAGACAGAACTAATGTGATAATAGTTTTCTGTTCTCCCGACACATCTTATTATTTCAATGTGAGTGCACTTAAAGCCGTTAATGAGGCCGAGTAGAGGACCCTGGATCCCATGTTACCAAAATGTAATGGGTGATAATGTCTCAAACGATATGCTGATGGTAATGCACAGCAGTGTAATGAATGTGAAGGTGCTGCTCAGGTTGTAGCAGTACACTGAGACTTAACAGCAGCTCACAGTACTGCAGTAAGATACTGAGTGTCATCATGCTTCAGTTACACGTGTGTTTGTCTGCGTGAATGTACCACATGTCAGGCACTGATATGAGAGCTCATGTATAAATGCATGAGTAGATATGGATGAGTAGTAAACAGTATAATCCATGCAAACCAAACCAGAGCTGCACATGCACTGCTGTAGAAATGTGTTCTGTTTGTGCTTCCCGACACAGAACCATCCTCACAGGTGGTGCTAGAAATATGAACAGACTGTCTGAAATGAACTAAACCTTCATTCTTAGCTCCAGTAATACTGCTGTTGTTCTAAGTGCTGTAGAGCTTGTGTTGGTTACACTTGTTTTCACTCATCAGCTTGTTTGAACTGTTCACTCTAAAGTTTGGATTGCCTGAGGGTTTGGTAAACCAGAATACTCTGCAGAATGTTCTTCTCTCTTTATGCTTGAGAAAAGTCATTATCTGTCGTGATTTGCTTTCATTGTCAACTTTGATGTTCTTCTGTTCTTGTAATGATTTTCTTGTTTTGCTGATTGGAAAGCAACTTTTGTGGATAAAGGTCTCAGTTTTGTTGCACCGTCTATTGCTTACCATTTCTGAGCTGTAGCAGAAGGAACAGCCTCAGGAACTCCCTGAACGAGTCCACTATAGCTAAAACTCTGCTTTGTCCTGGCGCAGGCTCTGAGGGCCGGACTGCCCTGGGGTCAGGAGCAGTTCCAGCTGTTGCTGGAGGAGAGTCAGGGCAGCGAGGCTGGTCCAGGACCAGCAGAGGATGTGTCTCTGGAGGATCTTCGCTACCGCTGGATGCTCCACAAGTCCAAACTGAAGGATTTGGGAGACATCAGGGCCAGGACCAGTGCCAAGGTGAGAGGAGCAAGCCTAACAGGCGGCCATATGTCATCATCATTATCAAGCTTCCTCTCTGCCAATATCAAATCTGATGCAAATAATACAGAGTCGAGTCAAGGGAAGAGATGTAGAGAAAGAGAACATGGAGCTCAAAGAGTAGAGCAAGTCTTCATCCTGCAGCTGCTCCATCAGCAGCTGTCTGGAGGTCTCACCTTTTCTTCTGGCTGTTACAAGCTTTTCTATACTATGGGACAGGTGGTCGGTTCAGTAATGTAAACATGTTTCGAGATGATTTACTGAAGGTCTAAATACTTTTATAAATACTATTAAGGTATTATTACGTGTCTATAAATGCTCTTGTGTGCCAGATTGTAGCATAACTCCTCACTGTGTGTTCAGTGGAATGAACTGCTGTTGTTCACCACAGGGTGGCAGTCTAACACACTTTAACACCCTGACTGCTCAGTGAAGATGTCGGTCACACATCTGTAAAGTAGCTGCTGCTCAGTAGACTCAGTGACTGGCTGTGCAGCAATGAGGTCCTGCATGAGTCTGTGTGCTTTGACTTCAGTATGATGACAGAGCGCACAGTGTTAGTGTTTGTTAATCTGGCTGCCATGTTGATTCAGAACTGTTTTAACTCTGCAGAGTGTCCAAGCCAAACAGGAGGAGCCGGCCATCGCAGCAAAGGTGCAGAAGGTAACACAAGTATTTCCTCACACAGAAACATGTTTTTATAGAATTAACCCGTGAATAAAGAGTACTTAGCTTGGTGTACCCAGCTATATAATTAACTGTAATTAATAGATTGGTTACTTTATTAACTATAACATGGGTTAGGGTTAGATGACTGAGATAGACATGACTGATATCAGATCAGTGAAGGCATGTGAGTGCAGCAGGAGCTCCTCCTCGTGGGGGAGGTCTTGTTGGTTTGAACACGTGATGTATGATGATACGCTTGTAAAATGTGTGTTGAAGATATATAGTTTAACACGGTGCTCAACCTATCTGACGTTGCTGCATTGTTGAGGTATGAAGCATCAAACATGTGCTTTAGATGACTGAGATGTAAACAGACACTGTGCTTCGTCCGTCTCTGACGTGTAAGTCACAAATGTCTCTCTTGGTGACGCTCGAGGGTCTGAGGCTGTTCCTTGTTTTAATGCTACGTGCTGATTGGTGTTTCATTAGTTAGTTTGTTTGTTCGTCTGCTTTTTTTGAGATTGAACGTGTTAGAGGCGTTTAGGAGGTGCACGTCCTGCAGATGGCGCTCTTTCTTTAGTTTTATAAACTGTGGTGCCTGTCACTGTCTGTCCTAAACCCTCACTTCTATTTATTCCAAAGCTACTAGGAACAGAAAATGTGTTCTTCCTGTGTACTTAATTAGTGAAGGAAAATAACCTTGGGTCAGTGTTAAACCTCTGAACCTACATTAATTTGACATATTGAAATCTCCCAGAGGTCTTCAGGCTGTAGAGAGCCAAACACCTGACCTGACCACCCAGGACTGGCATCAAATCAAGCATATCAAACCAGCCCCCACCCCCCATTCATGTGGTGAGCAGCAGATTAAAGAAAGCCTCCCTGTTGACCCCTCAGACGGTCCGGCTCAAACAGCCCTCCAAACATTCCTCGTCAGACTGTGTTCACACGGTCTTTACAGGCTGAGGGGGCCTTTATCTTCAGGAGAGGGGGTTGACCGCTTAATGACGACATGGTTTGTTGAGTCACATCATTTGCTTTTCTCTCAAGTGCCATGAAGCACAAACACCCAGCTCTGTGTGATATGTCATGGTATTTCTGATGCTACAGGACATTTTGTGAATTTAAGGTCTTCATAGAAATCTGAGTCTTTAAATGAAGCCATAATGTTTATTCAGTTTGGAACAACACACATCTTTGTCTGCTGGTTAGCTCTTGATTTAAAGCACAGTGTAAGGTGAGGTGAGGTGAGGTGAGGTGAGGGCCTGACGAAGCTTCTGAGTTATTCTCTGAGGCCCCGTCCAGACGAAAACGCTCTTTACTGTAAACTCACATGTTCTGCATGGTTCTGTCTGATCGTCCACATGGATCCTGTAAACTCACTTTTTTGAAACCTGGTCTCAGGGTGGAAACATCAGAAAACTCCGCCCTCTGGTTCTCGTTTGGACGGTGAATCCTCATACTTATCGTATCGATGACGCCATCGCCCCACCCCTCCACCTCTAGCCTCCGCCATTGTTGTTATGAGATTTCGCGGGGTTCAGAGGTTGGACTACGTGCTTGTGTTGGTGTTTCTTGCAGCGTCCTCTCCTTGTAGTCGAGTGTGAGTCGCAGCAGCAGTTCCACCTCATTATCGCTCCACACAAACCATTCTGGTTTCCTTGCACTAGACATTTTAGTCTACTTCTTCTTTTTGGTGATCTTCTTCTTCTTCTTCTTGTGTTCGGTTTCTTCTTCTACTGTCTGTTTGTAAACAGCCACAAGCTTTATGCTCATGCTCCGTCTCTTCTTCTCTGTTTTTGGTGAATTTCAAGCTCCACCTATAGGCCTGGAATATGAACTACAGCGTGTTGAGTCGTTTACAGTGGATCCGTCTGGACGCAAATATTCTTGAAACGATGCCGAAGAAGACGGAGGAGAAAAAGATGGTTTTGCTATGTGTGGACATGGACTTAATGAAGAGACCCTCCACACCAGCGACTGTGACTCCACACCTGTGAGTGTGTGTCGCAGTGTGGAGTGTGGAGTGTGTGTCGTGGAGTGTGTGTCACGGCGTGGAGTGTGTGTCGTGGAGTGGAGTGTGTCTGCTCGTCCCAGCAGCTCTGTCAGGCTCTTCTCACAGCAGGGAGCTGAGCGAAGGTGGTGATCAGTTCTGCAGGTATGATGGTGCTGTATGAACAGACGGTTCATCCTGAGGGGAACATGAATGTCGGCCAGACGAACAAGAGAAATGAGCTCCTGTTTGATCCATCTTAATGATGAACAGAAGCAGTTTGTAATAATTTCCCTGTGGGACTTTTACTGTAACACATCTGCAGGAAATGACTGACTGGATGGTCACTACACAACCACCAAACACCGTCGTTGAAATGTATTAGAGGAGTGAGTTATTACAGTGAGGGAGGGCCGTTCCAGTCCTGTCACCATCAGCACAGATGCCTCACACACTGCAGGCCAGTGTCTTCTGTTTCCTGTCCTGTTCACTCGGTCACAGTAGGCTGAGGGAGTGTGTGTTGATTCTTAGAAACACACACATACCTTTGCCCAGTGAGTGTTTGTCATGGAGGTCTGGTTTGCTAGTTTCACTTCCTCTTCCATCAATCATTAACCTTTACACACAGTGCAACACACTCCACATGCCTTCTCTGTCCCTGTGTCCACAGCAGAGCACACACACTCCGTCCATCTCAAGTGTTTGACCACACTGTTGGCTTTGGATCTGTTCTACCGTTTCCTCCCTGCTGCGAGACACCATCACCATGAAAATGGCTACACATAAGAAGGCTTTGGTGTCAATAAATGACAAACGTCAAGATCTTGAGCTCGAGCTATTAATTGGTTAATGTAATCGCTGGAGCCTGTTTGGCCAGATTGTCTGATAATCCATCAAGCTGAATGTAAGACTCTGTATATATTACATGTTCAGTGAAAAATCAGAAGATGGAAACAACAAGCGTCTCTAAACTAACTCACTAAAGTAGTTTCCCTGCACGACCATCCATCCAATAGTATGTGAATACTGCAGGAGGCTTCTTCAACACAGCAACAGTGGCTGAAGTTATGGGTATGATAGTACTGAGAGCCAACAACCTTACACACAATGACAACTGTGATCCAGCAGATCTGGTCACATTTTCAGACCTATAATGAATTAATTACTGAACCAAACTTCATGAATGTTTTTGTCACAAAGTGTTGCTCTCATTGATCACAGAAACATGAGAGCTGTAGGAGTCAACTGAACACTGACATGATGAACATGTTCTTTATGGATGGAGTGGAATGGATGGAAAATGGATGGAAACTTTTGACCGTGACTGCGTATTAGTGTTCAATTATCCAGTTTAGTGTCGAGGAATACTGATTCAATCATTGATTTCAAATTATGAAAAGTGAGAAAAAATACCTCCAGATTAAGAAGCTTTACCACTTTGACTGCACATCAAACCATCGTTTGACATGTCAAGGCGTTCAGAGGGAGTCAATTTCAATTTTATTTGTAAGGGACACTGTGCAACTAAAACATAAATGTGACCATTTAATGCATTGCACCAGAGTTAGCCTTAGGCTAATTTACATCTGCAGTCCCATTGAACAACCATCACAGGGTGTGTCAGTCTGAGGTAGTTGTTCAGTGAACGTCATGTTCATATTCGTCATTTTTTAATGTTAAATACATAGTAGATAGGATACTTGCTGTGTCAGGACTCTGGTGTGTGAGGCACTGCAGTGAGCCACTCTGAGGAATTTGAACAAATATTCACACAACAGTCCTGCAGATAAACACAGCAAAGATTTCTCCATCTGTTCATATTTGACGCTGGGCCTTCGCAGGAAAGTGTTGTGCTTCTCATTAGATTATATCCAGCGAGGCCAGCTTCAAACGGTGAGGGATGAGTGTGGGCAGTAATGGTGAGTCACAGAACAACTGTCTGAGTGTAGAGGCCTGAGCTGAATCAGTGGACTGTGGGACATGATGTTTGTGACTGTGTGGGTGAGATGCTTCTGCTTCCATCTTCACAAGAGTTCACTTTTAGATTTATGAGCAAATAATCACACAATGATCCCATCACTGTTTTTGTATTTCACACACTGACAAACTAAAACTTCCCAAACATTCTGAGGAATCTGCAGCAGAAACCGAGAGAGAGAGACTCTTGTAGCCAGTACCTGTTGCTATGAAGTACAGCGTGAGGGAATGCATCATAAAGGTAAAGTCGGCACCAGATTTAGAAGTACAGAGGATGGGTGACCACAGGACACTGCTGGAAACATGAACAACAGTTAGGATGAGGTCATGAGCAGACTGTCAAACTCAAGTATGACCCAGGTTTAGTTTAAAGTCTTTAGTCATTTCCGCAGTTGTATTTCTGAATGACATACAGCATGTGTCTGTGCATTAATGGGTCTTCTCTGTGTTGCAGAAGCCCGGATTGTTGCAGCGGGTCTGTCGACTGGCTCTTCCTCTGTGGCTCCTCCTCCTCGCTCTGCTGCTGCTCGCCTTCCTGCTGCCTCTCATGGATGAAGGCAACAGCTGCTCGCTCTCCAACAACTTCGCCCGATCCTTCAACGTCATGCTTCGTTACGACGGACCTCCACCTACATAGGAATCCTTCTCTGGACGGCACAAGAGAGAGTAATACCTGTTTATGTCACTGTAATGGACCCTGGGTTATGTAGAAAACATTGACTTACTGTAGGATCCCACATCGCCTCACCCTGTTGTCATGCGTGACTGTAACAGACCACAAACAACTAAAAGCTTTACTGTTTATGGAAACAACCAGTGAATCAGTGACACACTTTCCTTCTTTAAATCCTCTCCACTAGGAAGCACCACAGTCTGTGAAGGAAAACCAACCCTAAAGCAGCATGCAAACAACAAATGTGTCATTACCCTGATTACCAGGTCAGCCCAGTTTGTTTGATTAGTGTGAACACAGGTGTACTCGAGTACGGTTCATGTACGAACCGTACTCGAGTACAGTTTGTTTCAGGTGTGAAAGCAACTACCAAAGCATGGCAGTGGACTGCTACGACTGTGTTGGAGACGAGTGTTTGCTTCATCTTCTTTTTGTATGCCGGTGGATGGCGAGCTCACTCGCTGCATACACAAGTGTACTTGAGTGTGAAGAGGCATTACCAACGTGAAACTGACCAGCAGGAGAGAGGCAGAGAGGGGCGTCGTACTCGAGCACGGTACCAAAGAATCGTACATAATGTGAAGAAAACCCTTATAAATCATGAACTGTTAACTACGTCTCAAAGTCCTGATCTGTCATGAAGAATCAACCAGACTCCAATTAGGACTACAAGTCCCAGGCTCAGTCTAATGATCTCAGAGTATCATAACGAGCCGAGCGAAGGTGTGAAATCTGTAAACCAAAGTCATTGTGCTGTTTTTCAGTGACATTTCTTCCTACGGTCGTATTCCCACAGTCGGGGTTAAGGATGGGAAAAATCTACTGTAGAGAAATGCAACCTGATGTCACGTTGCTCTGGCCAATCGTGAGCTAGCGATCGGATCAGCATAGCTATCAGTGCGATGCTAGCAGCTAACATAGTGTTCATGGGCAGTAACTCAGTTTGTGCACCAGTAATGATGGGCCTCACGTCCTGGCTATAATATATATAAGTCAGTGTTTGTTCATGTGGAAGTGTGATGTTGAAATCAGTCCACTGGTCCAACGCTGCTCTTCTCCAGCACTGTTGGATCATGATGGACAGTTTAAAAACAAATGGTCCACATCCATACAGCAGAACACGGATATCATCTTTTTATTCCACGCATTCTTCTTCTTTTTCTAAACCTGGTGCCTACATTACCCATAATGCTATAGAGCCAGGTGACATCACTGGAGGAAATTAATCAGAGTCCATGCAGAGTCCTCTGGAGCCACAAAAGGCTTCATACTACTGTGTGTAATGCTGCTCCTCAAGACGACCTGTAAACACACTAATGTGTAAAATAAGCCTTTAACCCATAGAAGAATGGGCTTGTGGGAAATGGTAGGCTATGCCTGCGCTGATGCAGTGAACTGTATGACACACTGTGGAGAGGGTGAAGCTCTGTAGCTTCATGCAACACGACGGCTCACACCTGATCCTGACTGTCTTCTCCATCAGTCACTGAACAGGTTGTTCACACGTGCTTCACTGATTCAGTGACAGAAAGCATGAAGAATGCTGAGCACGCGACAGAAAGGCATCTTTACTTTTACAATGTTACGCCTGATGACGTTTCCTCCCTCTCGCTCGGCTCGTAGTTGGACACACAGAAACCAAATCCTCAGCTCTGAGTTCACATTGAGACGGACATCTTAATGTGATAGTGATGCTTCTTCCCAGAACAAACCAAGTCAGACACACATCAGAGTGTTAGTGCCTGGCTTCATACAGTACATGAGGAGGGGATCCCTGATATTGAAGAACGTACTTTGACGAACCAGAAATCCTCTTTTTCTGTCGACTCTGTTTGGAGAATGTTCTCATGTGGTCCTGCGAGTAAGCTTAACATTTTTACACTTTTCCTTTTATTGATACAGGGTTTCTCTGGTGTTCATAGCTTCGGTCTGTTCATGAGTCGGGAGAGTTGAAGCGGGTTTGCTTTGTTCTGTTCGTACCGGTGGTGTTTAATAGTAGTCATCTCATGAGAGCTGTTGACTTCTATTTCCCTTCTGGAGGTGCTATTTTAGCTTAGACACCCTGATCTGTCTTTTTCGCAGCCTAAACCACCAGTGAAAACAATTAGAGAGCTGTGCACCGCGGCCCGACAGTTTCTTGGCCCACAGTGTGCTCTTGATGCCAGCGCCTGAGCTGTAAACCTTGGCAGTCACTTCTTCTGTCCAAACCCAAAATAACTTTAAATAGTTTTTGTATCCTGAATTCTTTCTCTTTTCACACCACGCACAGCCCTAAAAATACCCAAACACCTCCACATACCCTCACACACGGTAACTTTGCCTTTTTTGGCTTAGTTCATGTGTGCTATTGACTTATCGTGTTTCCATGGCAACAGTAAGCAAATTAGATTAATCTATTACGTCGTGAGTTTGTTTTTACTGCGACTTCAAAAGTACTTCAGCATGTTTCTAATCCAGTGTTAAGATCAGCTTTTGTTGGGGAGGAAAAGAGACACCTGAGGGTTCAACAGGTGTTATTTCAGCATAATCATCACATGACAGTTTACTCATAAACATGTAATATCATCCAACTGAAAGATGATGGGAGAGAGCGCAGCATCTGGTGAAAGGGAAGAAAACTCAGTCTCCTATCGGCTAGTCTTTAGTGCCACATCATGTCACTACTCATGTCATGAACATAGAAAATATTTGTTTTTACGCCTGATTGGCTGGCCGGCTGATAAATCAGGTTCTGGTCAACGCTGGGCTCGGCGAGGTTCCTCCAAACAACAATAATGGACGAGGCAGAGATGAATCAAACTGTCTTTACATGTCAGACATCCTTCTAATCCAATCCTCTTCACAACAACACGATCAGTAATGGAGCCATGGACTTAATGTTGCACATGCTTTCTTTAACGACTCCACTCATGTGTATGACTAAACATATGTGGATGATCTCTTCTAATGCTGTGGTTCTCCAACTCTGTCATGTTAAGGGGCCCTACACATTACATTAGACCATGGAGCCCTGCTGGTCCCAGTTCCCCTTCTGATGAGAATTTAGATTTCAGATGTGTTATAAGTGAGTGTATGAAACTCATGACCAGTCGAGTCTGTTACTGATGGATGGACTCTACTTTGAGATCCACTGTTCTAATATGTAAATATGCTACATGTAGCATCACATAACGGAACAAAAGACATACAGTTATCGTTGCCTTAAAGCTTTATGTATAGCACCCAGTTAATGAGCTGTGCTCAGTGCCATAACCACGTCTGTAGTCAGTATGTAGCTTTGTAAGCACTCTCAGCCAATGTGCTGTCAGTTATATAACCAGTTTAATATGAGGTTTAGTGCTGTCCTGTGTGTGTCCATGATAAGGATCTATGTTTCCGCTGCTTGTTGCACTGCTCTTCTATTATGCATGTGTCCCTTTAGAGAAGCCTATGCAACACCTGGCTCGAATCCTACGTTATTGTGTTTCCATTGATACTATATGCAACATATAATATGACTTGAATCTCCTGAGCACAACTGGTTCTTTAGATACAGTATGTGTGACAAACACAGAAGAGACGCTGTCACAGGAACAGTGTGAGTACAATTGTTATGCAAAACTGTCCTAAATGCCCGTGTGCTTCAGCTCGAGGTATTCATTATGAGAAGTGAGCTTGTTTTGTAAGAGGATACAGTTCTATTTTAATAACTGTGTGAAACAGACTAGAATGCTTCATATTATTCAAGAGAGCTCGTATTTAACCAATGTTTTTTTATTCTGATCAAATAAAAATGAAAAAAAACGAAAGTGTGTGTGTGTGTGTGTGTGTCAATGTTGGATTTGGTCATTTTAGGGGGGCGGCCTTATCCTTAACATGATTATATCAAGTTTACTGTAACAGCGCTCTCCGAGAGTCAGCAGGGTCTCAATGTATAAAGCTTGTGTACATTTCTACATACATTCTACGCAGATTTCTCAGTGTATAAAAAAATTAGGGTGACATTTAATTTAGAGCTGTTTTTTTTCACTAAATTGTGTCAGGATTACATGTATAGTTAAAAACCCTTCACTATGAACACTCAGTGATGTGAGAGTTGTTAACCTTGTTTTTACTGTCTTCTATAAATATGTCAATGTGAATTATGATAATGATGATACATAACTTTATTAATCCCTGAGGGGAAATTAGGTTATCATAGCAGCAGGTACATTCACTACATATACAATAAAAATATAAGGGCAAATATAGAAATAAATAAATTTTATTTTTTTTAATAAATATTACTATATACAATATATAGAAAAACAATAAAATGCTCAAGTGGCTACAAAGTACGATAAAACACTGACAAATACATACATGATCTTTATATACGTGAATACATTATTTTCCTGTATAATTGGGGAGTAAGAATCTTTCAGGTGCACTATATATGGGCTGTAGCCATTTGTAATGGTCGGCCACATGACGCAGTAGCTGCTTTGGTGTTGCGAGAGGACATTGCCAATGTGCATTTTAGACTAGAGCGAGTTCTCAGGAACTTGGAGTTAAACCACTTTTACAGCTAAGGCACAGTGAAGTTATAGGCTGGTATGGGAGAACCTGCACCAGTAAGGTGAATAATGATGCTGCAGTCAAACTGACTTCATCGGTGTTGAACACACCATATAACCATCGCTGATGAAGATGTAAACATGACTCAGACACAAATGTTCATGGTCAATGTCACCTTACGTTTAGTCTCACTCGAGTATTCCCTCCTCTTTACTAAATGGTGCAATATACTGTATCTTCTGTCAAATAATTTGCAAGAAGACATTACATCAGCCTGAATTGTCTTACAGCTGTTTAGTTTCCCAACAGTTCTTATGGACTTGTTTTACATACTAACATTCATATTTACAGGGTTTACATGGAACTACTTATAATTAAGAAAATACTAAGATATCACTTGTATTAAGTTTATGATTTTGATTTCAAAGTATTTCAATCTTAGATACATTTCTATTAATGTTTTGAACCAACCATCTGTAGCAGATGGTCAAAGGTCCATGGCACAAATGCATTATGGGTGTGTACAAACCCTTTTGCGGATGAAACCGTGTCGGACACACGGTATGAATTGTGTGTTGTATCTAGACTGAATTGGTCACAGGTGTGTTTTGAGTGTAACATAAATGAAAACAATGAGGGTGTCTTCTATTCTCTGTAAGAGCCAGGTGCCCCTGCTGCTGTCACATTGCTTCACAGGGCCACTCACTCATCATATACAGGGTCGAGGTGAAGTCTGAACAAGTGAGTCTTGAGTCTTTTGCTGAAGATGGCGAGTGATTCTGCTGTGCTGACATTGGTCAGGAGTTTGTTTCACCACTGAGGCGCCAGACCTCGCTGAGCAACCTTTGTTTGCTCTCAGTGATGGTGGTACCAGCCGGCCCGCTGATGTAGAAGAGTGAAGTGCTCTCGCTGGGGCGTGTGGTCTGACCAGTGTTTGGAGGTAGACGGGTGCAGTTCCGTTGAAGGCCAGCACCATCATCTTGAATCAGAGTGGGCCGCAACAGGAAGCCAGTGGAGGTCATGGAGGAGGCGGGTCACATGGGAGAACTTGGGTAGATTGAGAACGAGGTGCAATCCAGCGTTCTGGATACACTGCTACGGTTTAGTCACAGAGGCTGAGAGTCCAGCCAAGAGGGAGTTGCAGTAGTCTAGGCGGGAGATGACCAGAGCTTGGACCAGGAGGTGCGTTGAGTCCTTTGTGAGGAAAGACCGGCTCCTGCAGATGTTGTAGAGGGCAAATCTGCAGGATCGGGCCACAGCAGTGATGTTGGGGGTTGGGTAGGTAGTTGGGTGACTGACAGGTCCATGTGAGGGCAGTCTTTCCCCGGGATGAAGAGGAGGTGCAGCTTTCCAAGCAGAGATGTCTGCCAGACATTTTGAGATGCATGTTGCAACATGTGACTGCAGAGCCT
>OMLP01045882.1:5268-17810 GCA_900302685.1 Spondyliosoma cantharus
CCCCCAAAAAAAAACCTCTTCTTCTTTTTCATAGTTACCCTTTGACCTTATTTTGCATTGAATCTCAGCTCCAAGAAGCTTTTAGTTTGATCGGCAACTTATTCTCTTATCTTACACCTTTTGTTCTCGTTCGTATCTCCTTTACTTTCGTTGAACATTTTGCAGAAGCCTTTACAGCAGTAGTAGTAACAGATAGGCAAAATGTATTCATAGCAGAGAGAAAGGTGGTTTTGGAGGGTCTGTTGGCAATATTCCATTGAAACTAGTGTCCTAAAACAGTGCTTACTTCCATGTTCCACCAAGTTGTTTTCAGTTTATTTAATCTAAATATCTTGATGAGTAAATAAAATCAGTGCACACAAATTCAGATAAAACAACTTTTTATAACATGTTCTACATGCTCCTGACCTCTTTTGGAGGTGGAGTAAGAAGACTAACTCTCGAAAGCTTACTGTTTGCAACAGTGTACATTTGAATATGATCTAGTGTCAGGGTTAGGTGGGGTTAGACCCTCCTCTACCCCTTTCACACTGTTACTGAGTCATTCCTTTACCCTCCCTGTTCACATATCCTAGAAAACAAAACTGAAAAAAAACATTGTGTCGTCCTCTTCATGTGTTAACACATGCCATACAACACCTAAACAAAACTAGAGCAAAATAATTTAAACAGTTAAAGTGAAAAGTAATTACGAAAAGCATCCACACAGTCCGATCAGCAGTGTTCTTTGATTTAGTTTCAATAATTAGATCCGACTGTGTGGATACTTCTCCTGTTTTTCATGTCTTCACATATTGAATCTTATCTGTAGCACATCCAACACGTTTTTATTTTGATGAGTAGTAGTCAGATTTAGAAACTGTGTGGTAGCCTTAGTAACAGTGATAATAACAGTGTTATCAGTGTAGAGTCAAAACGCACTCTTAGCAGAGGGAAATGTGGGTTTTGAGTGTCTGGTGGTGATATTCCAGTCAAACTGTTCTACACAATTTGTTTAACTCTTAATATCATGATTGATGAATAATGACAAAATACAGTTGCCACATATTTATTTTTATTTCCTGTTTGCACTTATTTTATCCACAAGAGGTCAGCCTGTCTTCACTCTTTAAAAACCTGTGTGATCCTCTTTTTGGGAATAAAACACACTTTCCACCTCTGTGAATGCTGTAAAATGAATTGCCATATGAGTGCTTCTTTTCAAAGATGGATATGAAAACTTGGACACATACAACATATGTGAACTAGAGGTAAGTGAGTTATATATTAATGTATTTACATAAACCTGTTATAAAGGTCCATAAGGTCCATAAAGTTATTTATTTGTGTGCATAATACTTTTAGTGAGTATGCTTTGCCATCCATGGACTTTAGATATAATATGTAATTAAACATGTTTACGTTAATATGAGCATCTTTTGGTACATTTATATTTAGTTTACTTTACTAATTGTATTTTTATTTTGGCATATTAAGAGCATTCAGCCGAATCATCATTTTCGTCCTTAAGTTCAGCCATTAATTGTTTCAGTGAGTTGTTGTTCTTTTTCTAATCAAAAGTTAGTTCAGTGATAGATCAATTGATTGGGGAAATATATTCATATCTCAAGGTTCACCTACATGTTGTTTCTCTTTTCTGCTCTCGACCTGAACTGCGGTTGCAATAACCCTCTATAATTAAGCCAATATGGACCCATATGCTCAGAAGTATTTTAAGTTCGAAGATCATTCAGAAACCTTAATCTGTATATGAGGACCCGCTGATCCAGTTAAAAGCTTCAGAACAAGCATGTAGGTTGACCTTGAGCTGAGATTGTTTTGTCAACAGCTGTTTCCAAGTTCAACAATGCACTTCATCCTCTATTTATAATGGGACAACTTAAATTTGTTTCGCCGCTCTCAGGCTCTGTGCCACACTGTCAGTGGAGTGTTGTGAGACACATCAACGGTGATGGACAACAGCTTTGTGTTTTTCCTAATCAATAAAGGATTAAATGATAATAATGGAATATTAGGATACTTATCAGCAACAAGACATAAGAGAACACCAGACTGCAGCTAACACTCAGACACACTCAAGAGTTGGGCAAGCTACTTTCAAAATGCAACACATTAAATATTACCAGGTACCTTCATTTTAGGATAATATATCATGTTACAATATTACCGTCTGAACAGTGATTAAGTAGTGTCATAATAAACGCATTAATACTTACTACACTACTTTTTAATTACTTTAACAACATGCCCAAATAACGTATATAGAACAATTAAATAGCCTAGATCTTTTTAAATAATGAAGGGCCTTGAACACAGTGATGAGCAGGCAGTCAAGCGATCAAAGTCTGAATATATTATGAGACAGGAATAAATATTTGTAATTGTAGGCTTAGTCATATGAAACACAACAGACCTATACCTTCTGTAATGTAATCTATAATGACATGAAAAGACAAAAATCTCTCTTTCTATGCCTTTTTATTTTAGTCTGAGGAACAAGGAGTGCATGGGCATATGTGATTGAAGCATGGAAATTAAAGTGCCCTCCAGACGATTAGGCTTCATCATGAGGCCTATTTCGTAGGCCTCATGATGAACATTTCAGTCACACAGAGACCTAAGAACGACCTTTTAGGCTCGACTATATTAATCACGTACAGCCCATGTTAATATGGTCAAAAAAACAACAAATAAAACTTCACTTTGGCCGGTAACAGGGATTGTAACGCACTACATGTCATAACTGTAGTAATATGTATGTCCGTTATCGCTTAAAGAAATATATTACTTAGCCCCAACACTGTTCTCAGTAAATTTGAGTAAACATTCACCTATTTCAGGAACTGGAATCCATGCTTCGGTATTCTCATGATGTCTTACCGTTTGTTCGGTCACACAGGGTCAGAGGATACCTGCAGTTATCAGTTGTTTTGGGAACAGCTGAAGCCGCCTCAAACGGCCTGGTCTCTAATTTTAGAGATCGCTCTTCACTTTCACTGAACTGCTTCAGATGTTTGTTTTTTTTCCACTGGGCTTTATTGCTAGTTGACCTAGACACCTCAAATGAAAAGTCCCTTGAATGCACCGTCTAGAGCAAGGGTCACCAACACAGGGCCCGGGGGCACCAGGTAGCCCCCCAAGGACCACATGAGCAGCCCTCAGGCCTGTTCTAAAAATGAAAATGATTAATTATCTGTTTCCCACCTTGTTAAGTCATTGTTGATGATTATTGTGAGAAATCATTAACGTGATCAGTGTCTTCACATAGATGAGCATCATTAATCACTAATTAATATATAACTAAATCATATCATATATAACTAAAGGCAAACTGAGCAAATTTGTAATTTCAGAAGCCTGTTTCAAACTGGTAGCCCTTCGTGTGACTCAGGACCCATGAAGTAGCTCTCAGTTTCAAAAAGGTTGGTGACCCCTGCTCTAGACTCTTTATTAAGGAACGACAACAGTGAAGCAGGTGGAAGGTGACGACCGCTTCCCCCTGCACCGTTTACAGGCAACACAGGACCAAAGTGCGTGTGATTCTACGCGCGCGTGTGTGTGTTCAGACCAGATTCCTCCATCTACTATAGACGCAAGCGCGTGCAGAAACGCATGACCTGGTGCATTTACTTTACATGCGCACACAGTGAACCGCACAATGTCGGATAAAATATGAATATCTTGTCTGACATGCGTCTTTGTGTTCTTTGATTTACGCCCGGTGGCTTCCAGTAAAGCAAGGTCCGACACCTCCTTTCTAAATTCCAAAATGAGTTCTGAGGACTTGTCAAGTGCAGCATATTTGAACCATCAACAGCAACCCGTATGGTGCTACGAATTTCCCGGTAGAACAAATGTCAGGGCCTTCTGGAAAGGAATGCTGCAGTGCAGCCATTTGTGGATACACCTCCTGCCCTCCTGGTAAATAGTTCAAGGCTGCTGACTTCCTTGTTTGCCCCGTTTACTGCTTGTGTTACCTGTTGTCGTTTTACACTCACCCGCAGCCTCGCCGGGTGAGAAGCAGGAGCACGGCGAGGAAGAAACAAGAGAGCTTTACGACAAAAGGCGAAAGGCAAAGTGAGGTGGGCTTTTGGCAACACGTGCGGCAGGAGGAGAGCAACGAGTAACAGAAGAAGCCACCGAGCTCATCACCCCTCTCGCCATGTCTTCGTCCAAGCCAGTGGAGCAGCTGGCCCACGAGCTGAGCTGCGCCATCTGCCTTCAGCTCTACTCTGATCCGGTGGTTCTCCCCTGCGGACACAACTACTGCCGAGCCTGCATCTGGAGCACCGCGGACACGAAGGACGAAGCACTTCCACGCTGCCCGGAGTGCCGCGAGGAGTTCCAGGGGGTGAACTCCCTGCGGAGAAACTTCAAACTCTGCAACATCATCGAGGGCTTCCGAGCCAGCGTGCCGCAGCTGGACGGGGAGCCTGCTGACGCCGAGTGCGAGAGGATTGAGGTTTTCTGCGACCACTGCATAGACGAGCAGTCGCTGGCTGTGAAGACCTGCCTGAAGTGCGAGGTGTCGCTGTGCTCCAGGCACTTTCAGAGGCACCAGGAGAAGGAGTCATTCAGGACACATGCTGTGGTGGAGCCCCTGAGCAAGCTGGGGGTGAAGGGCTGCGCCGCCCACCGCCGTCCCCTTGAGTACTTTTGTTCCGACGACATGACCTTGCTGTGCGCCACGTGCTTCATAGAGGGCCACCACCACAACCACGATGTGCTGACCTTCAGCGCAGCCGAAGAGGAGATGAGACGAGCGCTGGAGAGTCGCACAAAGGTAGTTCTAGTGTTGAATTCACTTTTCGCCTAACCCTAACCCAAACGGGGATTTGGTGTTAAACACAAACAAGGCAACATTTCTGAATCGTTTTCCAAATATTTTCAGTGCAGTTTCCTCCAAAAAAAACCAAAACACCTCTGCAATTTGTTCTTGATTATAGTGAATTCAACCGACAACCTAGTGATTCTTTTAGTCTGTGCAACAGCAGGTCAGCTGAACGCACGAAACATTTTTCATTTGTGTACAAACATACAATTTGAAAAACAAAAAGGAGAATGACGTTGCAATAATGAATTAATGACAAAATAAAGTTGACTCGCGTTTGAATCAAGACTTTTTTTTTTAAAGGAAATTCCTGTTTTTCTTAAATCGGCAGTAACTTGCATTGTCATTTGCAGGAAACATATTCAGATATTACCATTCTTAAATTGTATTCTAGAGCTAATGAGCCCGTGGGAAAAAAAAACAGCAATGAAAACAGGACAAGTGGCCGGAGGCTAGCTGGCACACTTCCAACGTACTTTGGACCTGATGAATGACAGGAACATAAAAAAACTGTGTGATGATTTGTGACAGGGTTACAGAGAGTTCTCATTTCCAGTCGACCGATCCAAATGCTCACATCTCTGCTGAGTGCCATTTTAACAGGTGGCTACAAGAGAAGTACAACCAGTCGTTCCAGATTCTCTTCTCAATGTGTTGAACACGCACATCTCAAGTGCATTCGATCTGTGTTTGCAGGTGGTTTCCTGCAGGCTGCAGATGACAGAGAAACTCCTACAGAAGACAGCCGAGGAGCAAGTTGCCTCTGAAGCTATAGGAGACAAACTAGCCAACAGGGCTGTCAGTCTCATGGACGGCATGGCTGCATTAGTGGACAGGTAATACGCTGCACGCGTGCTGGTGGTGATGCTTTAAAAGTAACCTGTGGCGTACTTGAGCAGATCCACTGATGGTTTAAAGGTTGAAAGGGCCTGAAAAGCTATTTTCAGCTCAACAGCTTTGGTCATTTCTCACAGAGAGATTACCTGTGCTGTTTTGTGTGTTGTCCTCTTCTCACAGGTGTGAAGTGGGCAGGGCTTAGTTGGACAAAGGGTGATGTCACATACCAGTCAGGATTGAAATCAGAAGCAGATAACAGCTGACGGCTTGTCTGTTCCTGTTTCTGGACCACTGTCAATCAAATCTGAGCTTTATCTTAACTTTGACTCCGACTGATGCTTATGCAGACATGAATTTTTAATGTTTCATTTAAAAAAAACAAAACAAAAAAAAAAACATGCTTTCATTTGCTCAAAGAGGTGAGTAAACATCTGATGTTAACACACAAAACAACAGTCAAACTCAACAATTAGTAGGAAGTAGGCTACGATGCAAGTTAAAAGAAGACGTGTAAACTCCTGTTGACGTGGTGGTTGAAGTGGGTTTGGTTTGAGCACCCTCTCTGTATTGTTAACATATTGTGTGAAGTACGATTTATAGTTTGCTCATTAGATTACCTCCAACAGTTCCTCCTTCAGCTTTGAAGGTCAGGACGATCAGGTAAAAATCAATGCCAAAACTCAGCGCAGCAGCCTTTCACTGTATGTGATGTGGCGGCAAACTTATTGACCCCAGTAGAAGTGTTTAAAATGTGATGGACAGTTCAAGAACAGCTCTGAATCTCATTATTAAGTGATGTAAAGTTTGATCCATTCATTTGGTCATTCATTTTAGTCAACTTTAAGTCAAAATGTTTTCTTTTCAAATGTGTCAGTTTGATCAGTTGGTTTTGCTTGTCGGTTAATATCCCAACCTGGCCTTAGAGCTGAGAGCTAAGTAACTTCCAACTAAACTCCAGACAAATTTGAGAAACTGAACTTTGAAACAAACTGAATTTCTATCTTGCGTTGTTTGTGGTGCATCTTTAAAACTGGACCCTGCGCACAGCTCCCAGGATGAAGCCAAGCTGTTGTTGTAAAATACCTCTATATTGTTTAATGAACTTGAAAATGTCACTGCCAGTTGTCAGGACATTAATCCGATGATCTCTTGATCTTTACGAATCCTGATGACACAGTCATAGCTCAAATAGAATTGGGGATTTAGAGAACCCTGAAAGCTCTACTAGTAAAAATGAAAAACAATTATATTTAAATGGAGAAAATGATTAAAATGATAAATGTTTGCTCATTGGAGCTCCTATGTTTACCTATCTGATGTACTGTTGTTGTGTTGTGTTCAGGTACAGGGAGCGCCTGGGTCTTCTGTTGGAGGAGGAGAAAAGTCAGCGCAGAAAGAACGGGCAACTTGGGATGTGTGCGCTCGAAGAGCAACAGCAGCAGTTACAGGAGGCCCAGCAGAGTGCCACACAGACCCTCAATGAGACTGACACATGCACGTTCATACACAGGTGGAATTGGAAACTTTTGCAACTAAAATGAATAAATGCACAAAATAAACCAGAACCTCTCTGAAATAAAAACACTAAACACTTTTGAAAAACACAAAACATTTTCTTGAAATGTGAATTAATTAAATTTCATCCCATAGTTTATAGAACAAAATAAAAAAATGAGTCCATACATGTCCCATAAAAATAGTCATATTTATCGTATTAACTGAAATTATACGTATATATGGAATTGTAGATAAAAATGTGAGTCAACACATTTGCAATATTAGCTATTAGCCTATTTAAAAGAAGTAATGATGTATACAGTATGTGCATATAAGGCCACACACATTCACAGTAATGTTTGCTGGGCTTTATGTAAAGATATGCCTGTGCATTCGTCCAGCCTACGTAAGTAAAGACATGTGATGCCGGGCAACGAAGCCGAGCGTCTGGGGCTAATACGATGGAGATCAACTGAGTTAATACGTGTTCCTTTCCAGGTTTGTGCTGATTGATCAGCGGCTGAGAGAAGCTGTCACAGGAGCCATTCCCTCCAAGGTCCCCTCGAAGGCTCCGCTCAACAAGCGTCTCCAGGCTGATCTCAAAACACAAGACTTCCGCTCAGAAATGACCCGCCTCCTGGATTCCCTTCACACCCTCATCAACCCCTTGGGCCTCACCTTCAACCTCTGCACTGCTCACCCCAGCCTGATAGTCTCCAATGACCTGCACACGGTCAAGTACAGCCCCTCAAAGCAGGCGTATGGAGAGCACCCAGAGCGTTTCACAAGCGCGCCCCAGGTTCTGTGCACCCAGGGGTTCTCAGGTGGCGAGCACATATGGGTGGTAGAAGTCGGGGCCAACACCATGTGGTCCCTGGGTGTGTGTTACAAGAGCATCACTCGCCGCGGTGACCACAGTCGTCTAGGACACAACTCTGTGTCGTGGCGCCTGCAGTGGAAAAATAACAAGCTGACGGTGTGTCAGTCCTCCTGTAACGTTGTTCTGGGGGAAGTGGCCTATCACCCGCTTAAGATTGAGATAGCACTGGACTATGATGGAGGGACATTAACTTTCAGCAGCATCAAAGGGCGTAGGGAGCACCTCCACACCTTAAGGGCTGTGTTTAGGGAGCCAGTTTACCCAGCATTCAGTATACATTCAAACACAGTGGAGTCATGGATCACACTGCAGAGTGGTATGTGAACACAACAACTGTTCAATATACCCCGTGCATGGAATTTGTTTTGGTGTTCAAACAAGCAAATAAACTAAGGTCTTGTATTTGTACTTTCGTTTGGATTTCATGCTTTAATTACTTTTCAAAGTCTTTATGATAATACATTGAAAATTGCAGCTGGGCTCAACATTTTGCCAAAATATTGCATCCGTGTGTAATGATACTGTGGTGGAACATTGACTCTCCCATTTAGAAATTAGTTTTGAGAAGTGATGACTGTCGTGTCCCATAATCCAGAACTTTGGCTACCACAGTTGAATTCCCGGGCACTGAGAAAAAGCAAATACACACTTTGGTTATTACAGCATGGTATTATACAACTATATAGTATGAATACATAATGGCAATTGAGTATTTTAATCACAAGATTTGTTTATAAAGATGTATCTTTTTCCTCATGATTAGGGATGATTTCTGTGGACTATAGATATAGATCAATGCAGGTGCTTCATCAAGTCATTTTGGAGGATTTGGGTGCTGATGTTTTTTTTAAAATTTTTTGTATTGAGCATTTTTCCATTTGTCTGTCTGTTGAATGTAATTCGGATGTCTGCTGTTTGTTTTGTGTTTTATTTTCTTTATTTACAGTAAACACTGACGTGCGTAACGTGCGTGCACGTTAGGCTGAATATGGGACAAGCTTCTGTTTTTGCAACAAATAAACCCTAATGATAGCGTTTCTGTCTGTTTACAAAATGTCTGTGTATCCATAGTTGCATGAATGAATGACTTTATGTGTAAATATGCATGTATGTGGCCCTGGAGAGATCAATTATTGCCTGGTTTACAGTTTGACAATAGGGGTTGCCAGGTTTGGTAATAGGTAAGAACAGCGTGTAAATTGTCCCTCACTACACATCAAACACACGATATTTACACATTGCGGCATTCATGAATTGTGTTGTAAATTACAGTATATGACTTGTTTCATCTCATCTCTTTGTTTATGGCAAACTAGTTTTACATAGATCTGTCTGAGGGGGATGGTAAAAGAAGACTCTGGCAACCCAGATCCCATCTGTCACTTATTCTGTCATTGGGCAGGACACTAACATTATTCCATGTTAGTAACGTTATTCCACGCAAGGCAAAGCAAAGCAAAGCTGTCACTTAACGTCGGAAGACATGGGCTCAGGAGAGAGTACGACCAGAAAAGTGTCCTTCGGTGTCGATGATGAGGACAGAGTCAGGATTCTTCGTGGAGTCAAGGTAATGCTATTTTAGCTAGCGTTTGATAAGCCATGCTAACGTTACTTTAATGTTACGCCCAGCGCTAACTAGCCGTTAGCATGTTGCTACACAGCAAAGAAAGTTACCAGGTTATTCTGAGATGAACTGACGTAAAGTGTACAACCTGTAAAGCGGCTGCTGAAGTGGGGAGGATGTAAAGGGATGCAGGGGCTGGGTCAGGATGACATACAACCTCAAACATGCTCCTATTTCGTCACGCCAAACTTCTGTTGCAAAAAGCCCCATTTAGAATTGCGCCTTGCTTATCGGCAAAGGAACAAACCTGGTAGATGACCATCGTATTTTGAAAACCTTCAAGGTCTTCTGGTACATTCGGCATATACATTATCTACCAATTACGACTAAATGTATGATTAATCCCGCATTTTCCCCAACTCACCAGCTACCGTCTAGCGTTTGCTAACAGCGTTAAAGACAACACGGTCAGTAGCAGTTCAGAAGCAAACCAATCGTTAATATTGCCAGTTCTTATTGGAACATGTCAGGTGCACGGCGGATGTATAGCTAAATCAAGCAGAGATTCATATTGACATCTTAGTGGTCTCAAATGTTCAGTTAGCTACTGCACGGGAATATTCTTCCACAACCATGGCTTTATGTCTACAGATTTTGAATGAAGTTTGGTGGGCTGTGCTCTGCCTCTTGACAGTGCTGCCTTCAAGTCCTGTTGTAAATGTGGGACTTTTGCGTTGTCATGATTAACCAAGGAAATAGTAGTACAAGTGTAGCTGTAGCCACAAATACCAAGCTACTCTACATTTACACAATGTTATACATAGTCACTAAAGCCTGCAATTATGGCTTGTATGTACACAGATAATACGATTACAATTACATGAAGGTATGTTTTAGTCATTGACACTCTTATTTTTCATATTGCAATATCAGTATCTACTGCGACCTTGCACAATCTAGGTCAAACTTTTTGCACTGCTGGACAAATCTCGACAGCCTTCACCCACTTTAAAATGGATCACACTCTATTTATATTCATTTTCACACTCTATTTATATTTTGTTGAGTTTTTACTATTTATTTTAATTGCTTTTAGTATTATTTGTTGTTCTGCACCTACAGACCACAGCACATCCGTTGTATCTCTAAGCTTACTTGGCAATTAAAGCAATTCTGATTCTGGTTCTGATACCTCTCTGTAGTCATGTAATAACATGAATTTGATTCTGCTGCCTTTACATTGGCCAGAGAGATTTGCTATATGAAAGCAAACCCTCTTAATCCTAATGTGCATTAACAAAGTGCAAGACCTCCTGTCTCCACAGGCAGGGGGCGTGGAAACAATGAGACTGTGTGGAAACACTGTGAAAGAAAAGGATGAGCAGGAAAGACCAACATGAGAATATATGACACCTCAAAACTATTTCAACAGTGTAGGAAAACTACTCTCAAAAAATGAACACAGGAAGCCTTTGACCTTTTTTGCACGCCAGCATAACAGATAAAGAGCGACTCAGCACCATCCTAAAATGTTGCTTTTAATTGCTGACCTCAGGTGGTTGTGATTCCCACCTTGCTGCAGAGCTGTAGGATTTACCGAGTGCACCCTGACCTTCACAGCCTGTTGAGAGTGGTCACAGGTAAAGCACCCTTCTGACCACACCCAACAGTGAAGCTGGGTGTGGTCACAGGTGCAACGCACCGCAAACTTTCAACGAGATGAGATCAGTCACGGAGTGCTTTTCAGCTTCGTATTGTCTCTTATCTTTCATTATGGGTTGCTTTCAAAATTGAGGGTTAGAGGCTGATGCGTGCGTGCACACTGAAGGTGTAGGAATGCCTGATGCGTGCGTGCAGTCATGGCAAATTCCTGCTTTCTAAGTTATATGAGAACGTGTTGTCCAAATCTTCTGTAGCACCTTAAGACCTGGCTTTCCTCAGCTACTCAAGTACTGCATAACAGCTACTTGAATATAAAAGGAGAACTTGCTTGAAAAGCTCAAGTTTAATAGTTTATAGTTGTAGTACTTCCCTGCATCATAATGAATGTTGAAAATGTCTGTAAAACTCCAAAAAGAAGAGCCTCGCAGATCATCCCATTTACCAGCCGTGCCTGCACATTCAAATTTTGTGAGTCATAGAAACAGTGAGTCAGTGGCTTGTGCCGCCTACTGTGGTTTTTTTGGTGTAGCCATGTTTAATCATTTCCCTGGACACACACATATACACAAGCACACACTGACACACTGTAGAGGTTCATGTGTTTTGCCTTCCTCCGACTTTCCTCCGTCTTCCCCAGAGCATTTTAATAGATTAAAGGATCTTTGAAAACAGACGACACCACATGATGTGCATGGTGTGCTTTGTACTCCAGTGAGCTGTTATTAAGTTAGTTGAAACTTGCAGAAAGGCTCCTCTTTGTTTATCTTTCTCAACGTTAAGGGCAGTCTTAGGTTCTCAGCTCTGTGTTGATTTTCTCGCCTGTGTCTTTGTCTCTTCAGCTATCCGAAGACGTCCTCCAGAGGATGAGAGGAGTAGCCAACATTGCTCCAGAACCCAAATCATCAGCCTCAATCCCTCAGAAAGACACAGGTATATTCACTTCTACCTCTCAACAGGTTTTCCAGTGAAAACTTAAACACCAAAGTTTGCTGGCCGACCAGGTTCTGTACAAATGCTGTATGTGCACAGAGTGTCTGTCCTGAAAATACAATTATTGTTTCTTCATCTGCAAGCGTGTGGACCTAAAGTTCCACTGGGCATGACAGGGGAATATGACAGATTTGTACGATACACAAAAATAACAAAAATATTTGCCTAAAACAGTGATGATGAAGTGTTTTAATTACATGTCCGTCTCATTTTATTGCACGAGTTCACTGCACATGTTGTCATGTTGAGTCAATGTGAATAAATTATGTCTGGATAAATTA
>OMLP01045883.1:0-21636 GCA_900302685.1 Spondyliosoma cantharus
CATTTTATTTGAAGGCGCCTTTCAAAGCACTCAAGGACACCGCACATAATAACAACAGCACAACAAAAACAGGGGACAATTTAGTGCAAATGAAAATAAATAAGTAAGAAGATGCAGTTACATGGTGCCAGGAGCTCGGCACATAATTCAGAGTCCACAGTCCTCACCATACAGGTAGTCAACCGGGCCGGGTTAGGCAGGGTTGAGCTTCCGGGGTGAGA
Source organism: Spondyliosoma cantharus (assembly GCA_900302685.1). NCBI lineage: Eukaryota > Metazoa > Chordata > Actinopteri > Spariformes > Sparidae > Spondyliosoma > Spondyliosoma cantharus. Next base: position 222 of record OMLP01045883.1, read on the forward strand.
ATATAGAATAGAGAGAATAGGCAAGAGTGTGATTATATGATTAGTCTGATACAAAGTAAGCCATGCGGAATAAGTGTGTTTTCAGGTGAGATTTAAAAGTGGAGACAGTGTCAGAAGTGCGAATGTCTGGAGGGAGAGAGTTCCAGAGGCTGGGGGCATACCCCACTTCAGCAAAGTGCCTTCATTCAAATATATGGTGACCTTGTGACTTTTTGTGCAGGGTTAACATCAGTCCCCGAAGAACAAGGCTGCATGAGGAACGCTTGCATAACAGACATCAACAGGTATCTATGTCTGAATGGCAGTACTTTAACAGACAAACATATTCTCTAGTATGAACAATATTATGGCAAAGTCTGGAATGATAAAAAGAAAACTTGAATCTCTGCTATCATCAGCATTCAATATCTGAAACTGAGCCCGACGGGATGAATAAGAAGAGATGTTAAAGGCATCACAGAAGAGCTCCAGAGGGATTTTATGTGAAATATCCGCTCCATAACTAATAATATCACTCAGAGGGGGGAAAAAATGAAAAAGCACCAGATTTTTACATTTGATGGCATCACCTGTGAGTCTCCGTGCTGTACTCTCTGGCTTTGGTGAGGAGTATTTCATTTGCTCAGATATTGACTTTCAGTCAGTGCTTTATTTAAAAAAAAAAGAAAAAGGGATACGCTCGGTTATGTTTCTTGCACATAAAGAGGATTCTACAGGCAGTGAGGGATTGAAAGGTGTGGGCAATGTCTTCTTAAAAGATTGAAATAATCTTGCTAAAAACTAAAAACATGTTCGCTATAAAAAAAACACCTAACCTCAACTGAGGGCTGAAACAGCGTGTGACCCCGTGCTTTCATGAAACCTTTTCAAAATCCAGAGGACAGAGATGTGGAGTGGTCAGATTTAGAATGCGGCTGACATTTTGAAGGTGAGAGGTTTCATTTTTGCACAACAAACTGTTATTTATATATTCTTAAACTGCCATCGTGTCCTTTGCTAGCAATTGATGTTTACACGTCCCGATTTGTGTATGTGACCAGCATCCTCACGCAGGTCATCGGAGGGAACAGACTGCACTTTCTCATCAAAAACACCATTTACTCTTGTTTTAATTAAGGCTGGAGACCACTGCAGGTGCTTATTATTTATTGAAGGGTAAGGCTAGTGATTTCTTTAAAACATTTGTCTTCATGTCAACAAATCTCATTAAAAGACCAAAACCACTAAAACTGATTTCACCAACACAAATTATCTCTGCATCAAAAGCCTGACAAACAATTCAATGAGTCTACAGCCGTGCTTGCAGCTAGCGGCTATAATTACACACGGTGGTAATTTGCGCGAAATGTCAAAATCACAATGACGGTGCTAACAAGCAGAGGTCAGACAGGCTTTCACTGGGTGACGGGGTTTATTTTTACTCAATCACACCAAACAATCATAGGTAGGTTAAAGGCTCAGTAGCACACTAAATGTGTATTAATCCGCGCCTGAAAATAGTCCCCAAAAAGTGCTCTATTTTCTCATGTTTTGTAACGTTTGATAAAAAAAAACTACCATGCCAAGCTGTTTTATTAAATTACTGAGCCTTTTTAATTTTATGATTAATACAACATAGCCAAATGTATATATAATATGCCATTATTTATTAGTTATCTTAAAGATGTAGGTCTTCAGTAGGGGTTTAATGGGCTTAGGGTGCCACAATCTAAAGAGACGGAGAAGGAGACTAAGGAGAGTAGTGGTGACGTTTAAGTCATGCGACCGTAAAGTATTCTGTTTGTAGCTTAACATCAACTTTTTCTAGCAGTGTAATTCCAAAATCACAAAAGTGGTGTTCATCTGTGAAGATTTGTTGATCAAACATGTAAGTTACATAAACTTGTGTCTGCCACAGAGCTTATTTCCAGCAATAATCCAAAATCCAATTCAAAAATCCCGTAGGGTTCTTGATGAGGGAAACAGGGCGATGCTAAATTCCCGGCTAACCTACAAAATTACCCCATCCCTACAGCACTCTATCTGCGGCAGTCTTGTAAAAATGTAAACACATTTAGTATTTATATTGGTTTCTAAGTAGGCCAAGGACTATAGTATGTGCCAGTGTTACTAATGTTTTTTGGGAAAACATCTCATAGGCTGTAACATGGCTACACTTGTACATAGCATCAGGAGTTCATCACTGATTCCATTTCCATCTTCCCTGCTTCTTTTATGTCCTTGTTGCTGCCCAGGTTTACTGTTATTAACATAACTCCAATAGACCTTTCCTCAGTTGCCCTGGCACAGCAGCTTATTATGTCTAATTTTATTATTGTATTATCCACCCACCCTGACATTCTCTGACTGCATTTCCACTGATTACTGCAGACTCTTATTCGTCACGTCCTTCACACCCATCCACGTACCTGTAGTTGCCAGGGGCAATAAAGTTTCCCTGGTGTGTTAACTCCCCGTGAGGCTGCCTTATTCACTTCAGGCTGGTGTCACTGAATGAAAGCACAGTGCACTGCAGTCTGAAATGAACCTTCACTCTATTATTCTGAGCAATTCCACCAGCTCCGACTTACCATTTCAACCCCCCTAAAATATATGTTTGCCTGTTTTTCCCTTATGTAGCTTTGATTTTGGAAAAATCATCTCATTACACTGTCTGACACTATCATATTATATATATATTATACTATATATTCTTGTATATAACCTTGTTCCATCTTGCATATATGATGTTGAGATATATTCATTCAGATGTATTCGACCCAAGACTCTGTTTTTTTTTACAGCTGCACCATTCCATCAAGTTAAAATATTCAAAAACCTCAAATTCAGTCTGACATGTTTGGTATCATTGGCATCTCCACTAGAATTTAAAACAAAATTCTGTCAGTTTCAAACAATGTTTACATGCACAGCACAAGTTAGTAAAGACCAACCCAGCGGGGTTGAGAGTTTTGTTTATCCAGGCTTTAATATATGCTGATCCATAATGTACTTCATGCTGTCAAGGTGGAATCCATGTACTATGTATCTGGGAACTTAAATAGTAGATGTAATTTAAAAATTAATTTACAAATACAAAACGTCATGGAAATCATGCTCTGTGCTAGGGCTGAATGGTAAATCATCTTTATATCAGAGTCACAACAGCATATTTTTAAATCGTACACATCGATTCACAAGCTGAAGAGGCAGCAACTGCTGAAAGCAAAGCACTCAACTGTAGTTAATAAACGTTAATTCTATGAGTTAGTCAAGCAACAAAAACAAATCATGTCTGTTGCCTGGTTAACTTTCACCCTGCATGCTACTATTTGTACATGGCCAAAGCTGGTTTTGTAGATGAAAATCATCCTTCTGTATCAATTTTTCAGTAGTGTTTGTCTTTTTGTATAGGACCAGATCTATATGATAACGTTAATTTTAGACTAACTAGCATAGCTTGGCAGCTAGCCGGTGTACAATGTAATTTCTGAATCTTCCAGTTAAACTAAGGCCTTGTCCACACGTAGCAAAACAATCTTTTTTCCCTCCGTCTTCCTTGGCACCGTTTCAAGAATATTTGCATCCACACGGATCCACTGAAAACGACTGAAAACGCTGTAGTTCATATTCCAGGCCTCTAGGGGCGCTTGAAAATTCACCAAAGGCGGAGAAAAAGAGATGGAGCTTGCGCATTAACCTTGTGCGCAGTTTGCAAACAGACAGTAGACGGAGAATCCGAAAACAAGAAGAAGACGAAAATGGCTAGTGCAAGGAAACCGGAATCATTTGTGTGGACCGATAATGAGGCCGAACTGCTGCTGTGACTCACACTCGACTACAAGGCGAGTGAGTTGCAAGAAACACGAACACAAGCAGATCCGCCATTGTTGTTGTTGTTGTTATGAGACGTTGTGGGGTGGGGCGATGGCGTCATCATTTCGGAATGTATGCGGATTTGCCGTCCACAAGAGAACCGGAGGGCTGCGTTTTTCGTATTTTTCCACCCCGAGACCTGTTTTCAAAAAAGTGCGTTTTCAGTTGCTGCGTTACCAGGATCTGTGTGGATGGTCGGGCAAAACAATGCAATAAATATGCGTTTCCAATAAAGATTTTCCAATTTTCGTCTGGACGGGGCCTAAAGCAAATAATGCTTCTGTTTTAAGGTTATCACATTGAAATCTCTGAGCATTGACGTTTAAGGTTCAGAGCTGTAAAGCAGCTCATCCTGTCAGTCTGTGAAGCTAACGTTAGCTTAAGAAGCTACAGGCCAGTCAGTCATATATCGAAACATTTTCAGGACTGACTTACAAACAGTTTGTCATTAATATAACCTGCCTACTAGGCTGTTAAAATAAATATAACTAATGCCGTGATTATATTTGAATAGTATCATAAACTAATAGTGAATTCTCTCTTTGGACTACATGTATTTTATCTGATTCTGTAGAAACAATAATTAATTTATTTTAATTGTCTTGTGTTAATGCTTGGTATATGTCATATCTTTTGTAATAGGCTACAATGTTGCCCAGAAATACAGGCCCCTAGTTTAAATATGTAAAATTAATTTAACTGCACTCACACTGCAGAGCTGCTTACTCTACTCTTTGCTAGCTATCTTTGGCTGTACCTAGCTGGCAGCAAATTAGCTCCATTAGCTGTGAGGCTAAGTGGCCATAGTTTACTGGACTCTGCCTGGGCTGTGATCTCAGGCCACACAGTTAAAACTGCTGATGCTAGACTGGGACTGAAAACAGCCTCTGCGATTGCCGGAAGTCAGTTTGAAGACAAAGGATACAGTACAGAGGTGATTTACAGTGGACTCTGAACAGGACAGTGACTCAGGGGACAAAAAGACACGGCAGGCAGGGACAGGAGAGGCTTGCAGTGGCAGAGGACCGAGGGAAAGTCGAGTATTATAACAGCAGGTAAAGAACAGGCGTGTAGAGCAAGAATATTTTCACATCTTACTCTGCGAATTGAGGATTTATTTCGAGGTGATTGTGGAAGAAAAAACAAGACTCTTTGGGGGAGTTTTATCTTATTTATAAAGAGTGTGTTTGCTTGGTTTTCTTATTTTGCTAAGAGACAGAATTTTTCCCGAACATTTTCCTGTTTCGTAGCAAAAATGGTGTAAAAACATCTCTGCAACACATCCTTGCCATAACGTCAGAACATTTTTTCTTCGCACCCTGTTTATAGTGTTAGTTCTTTTTTGAAGGTTTAAAACTAACAAACTGTCCCTCTAATTCTTTAGCCCTCCTCTGTGCTGTATATTAAAGAGAAAGGCATACAAAGGAAGGAAAACAATCCTTGAATATAATGAAATCAAGAAATGTAATGCTTATAGCATGAGGCGGAGTGGCACAGTTTGCACAAACCAATTGCTCCAGTTCAGATTTTCAGATAGAAAAAGCCCCTGATGTAATAAAACCAAACTCGGGTAAAGGTAGCTGCGGCTCCAGCTTCCCCTGAAAATTGGTTTTGATGTTTACTCTCAAATGGAAAATCTCCAACTATTTTGCATGCAGTCAAATGTTTTTTGTTTTTTTTCCTGCACTTCTACTGATAACAAGGTGGACTGAATGTAAAGCAGCTCTGATTACTGATGTGTGTTGTCAGGCACAGTCTCTGTCCAAAATGAGACGTCTGTCCCATTAATCATTAACAGAGCAGAAGACCGGGGACGCATGTGATGGAATGAAATGGGTAGTCCATTTGCACATTTGTCAACACAGAATACGTGTTCCCATGATGCTGGTGATTTTTTATTTTTTTTCCCCCTTTCTCTCAGTTTCCAATGTTTTTATCTCTAGTTTTTTGATGAGGCCATTTTGCATGCAGACAAATGTTTTCCCTGCATTTCCACTGATAGCTAGATGCAGCCAGGAAGAGAATGTAAAACAGGCCTCAGTATTAATGTGTTTTGTCAAGGAAGTTCTTCATCCAAAAGGCGAAGTCTGTCCCATTAATCATCGGCAACGTGGAAGGTGTGGGCAGCCTCAAGTGAAATAAGCCAGACCATTTGCATTTTTGTCAACATAAATATGTCTGCCATGATACTGATGATTCTTTATGTTCACTCTATTTGATCATAAAAGGTTTTTCACTGCGGTTTTACACCAGAGGGATACATTTTCCACTTTATGTAGATGTGAAAATATGAGCTACGAAAAGAGATCAGAGGGCGAAAAACAGCATGTTTACCGAAGGCTTTCCACACATGCTAACAAAATAGCTTAGTGTGTGGAAGGATCCTCCGAGGATCGCAGAGATTTGGCACACAACTGCGAAACCTGTCTGGAGCAGGACCATTTCCAAGTGCACGGGCACGCTCTCTTTGTCCAATTTCTCACTATCTTTATTGAGAAGATATGCTGGATATCAGATCTGACACTATAGTTCATTAACAGGGCGTTGTTTTTTTCTCTCCATATTAGATGATTTCTCTATCAGTGTCAGTCAGATCCACTGAGGACTTCAGTCTGCCTCTGATCTTGTTCCAGATCCACTTCTGCATTTGGAAAAATTCCACTTCTGTCGAGAAGAACATGAAAAGCGTGCTGTCCTCTCCAGAGATACACAGCATTGGTTGTTTGTTCGAGCTTAAAAGAACCAATGTTTATGTTCAGAATCATGGCACAGCTGGAAGTTGTGTGATGTCCTTATAGCGCCATGAAAATCAATCATGTGGAGGCCGGCTGGATGGTTGAAAGTGTTAAAGATTGACGACAGACGATTTGTATCACATCTTCGACCAACACTCATTAATATTTACCTTGTTACCTAAACATACCCAAAAAAAACCCCTACATAAATTCAACAGCATATATTGTTGTTCAAGTATTACCACTTGAAAGCCTCCATCTGACAGTTGTAGATTCAATCAGCGCAGTGAATAATGCAGTGTACCTGCAGGGAATTGATATGGTTGTTGGTCAATACCAATGTCTCGGTGAATATGAATGTGCATGCTGACATTTCTGGCATTCACAGCTCTCTTTCTAGCTTGTGTTCTGTTATGGAACAAAGACTCCCTGCACCCCAATGATCCCAATCTTCTCTCCCACCCTGTTGGCAGCATCACGGCAAGAGATGGTGCCATAAGTGAGTAACACATCAAAGCTGTATTGGTTGAAGCTCTTTGAAGATCTATCTTTTTTTAATATAGAATCAAGTAATGTGAAAGGGTTGCTAACACTATTGAACCCGCAGTCAATCAATGCTCTTGCAGCCTGCTAATGTCTGTCTATCAGTCCGTCTGTCCACCACCTTGAACCAGACTGAAAGGTCATTTATTTAAAAAGTGAAAGAATAAAAAAAAAAAAACAGTTGCATCAAGTATCATTTTTTTTCCCTGACTTGAAATGGATTGAAATTCTGATATCAAGACAACAGATATTTGAGTGGGGATTTCTTTACTTTTCAACTTAATTGGCAAATGTTACCATGCTAACATTAGATGGTGAACATCATAAACAAAGCTGCTAAACGTAAGCATGTTTGCATTGTAACTGTGAGCATGCTTGTACTTTTGTGCCTAAGTACAGCCTGACCCAGCTGCTAGCGTGGCCATAGCCTTGTATACTGATACTGAATAAATAATTCCCTGTACTTTAAGTGCTGCTGACCCAGCCGAGAATCAACACCATGCTCTGCAGCTCTGTGCAGATCTCAGCCACTCTTTTGCTCATCGATTTGTTTTTCCTGTCTCAACATCTCAACACGCCTGTATCAAAGTTTGATCGGTTGATGTTTCTGCAAACCACTGATACATTCACATTTGTGTGTGTCATATGTGCTCTTATTGATGTTTCTACAATACGTGACATGTCGAGTTCAAATTGCATGTTTATGACCTGGCTATCATATCAGGAGGTGGGGTGGAGGGGATGGTGGTGCAGTCACAGGCCAGTGACCACTGTTCAAGACTTCAACATCTGTAAGTGTTAAATCACAAATTATTATTGACAAGTGACTGCGACATGTTAATATAAGTATGACACCACTGAATATTTTTACAGAGACAAGGACAAGTTTGTGGTGTCTTTTAAGCTAAGATATTATCTTTTCCTTACTCTTATGCAAAACTGTTTTTTGTGCCTAAACCTAACCAGACCATGAGCACCGAGTTGCCACATTGAACCTAAAGAATAATACAGTTGCAATTTACAGAAATGTAAAGCTTTGAACATATCTGTGGTTTCCAGAAATATACACTGCCAACATTTATTCAGGCAATTTGGTTAGTCAATATACAGTATATAAGCTTATTACAGTTTTAGCAGTATCAGTGCGTGTATTGGCCAGTAAGTTACAAGGCAGGTAAGAACACAAGAGTCAACAGTATGCCTTTGCACCAGAACTCTGGTCAAATACGAACCATCAGATAAAAATAAGCGTTAAAATAAAGCCTTGACGTGTTTGAGCCAATCCAGATTGGCTCTGTATCAAAGTTGGGTAATAAAACTGCATCTACTTGTAAAAAAATCTAACAAATAGCTATGTTATTAAGGCATTATTGATTAGCTGCAACACTTCCTGGGCATGTTTCACGACTAAAGAACTACAGGGAAGTGACTTCCTTCTGCCATCTGAACAGCTTTTTGACATGAAACCGAGGAGGAAAGTGTTGAGTTTGTAATAATGACAACAGGGACGTGAGCAGTTTGACATGACAACTTGGAGAGCGAACAAAAACAGTTGGGCTTCTCACTTAAATGGGCTTTAACCGTCCGCCGGTGTCAAGCAAAATCCAGATTCTTGATTCGATATTATTTTTTTCAGTTGTGGTGGACTTCACATGCTGCGAGCTGCCACTGACTCCCCGCCACCTATGGATTTGTAACAAACGATGTCTCGAGCCAGAAATGCAAATGCCGAAACAGTGGCAGTACTTTGCATGCTGAACGAGAACTTTTGGTCGGGTCTCTGCTGTTAACTAGCTTCCTCGTCTCGTCTGTGATGAAAACCGTGCCAGTGACAGAGGAGGCAGGGATGAGTGTGGGAGGAGATATTTTCTATCGCCGTTGTTACAAATTGTACTCGTCCTCAAGAGAAATGGATTAGAAACCCATACAATGGTTAATGGACTCATAAATATGGGCTACAGTATATATGTCTGGAGACATCACGTTCAAATGATTGTTACTTCACTGTGGCATTAATCTCCAAAGAAAAGCAGAAAATGATCAAAAGCTCTTTTATGCTCGCTTTTATGCTCCCAGTCAAAATTAACGACATCAAGGGACCTCGACAACTTTTTAAAAACTTTCTGAACTTTATTCATTCAGGAGGCCTATGTGCAGGGAACAGATGGACTTTTTTGGCAGACTTTTGCAGTGTGTGGGATTAAGACAGGCTGCATTAAATAACCTGAACCTCCCCTGGAAGAACAGCCAGCTCTGCCCTGTCTAATCTATTGCCACAGTGTTATCGGACCCCTGCAGGATGTTAATAATGTGAACCCCCCAGGTAGTCAGGACCGGCTATGTGGGATGGACTTTACGCCTTCTGGCTATGTCAGAAATCCTCCACCAGCTAGTTTGTTTTATTCCCAGCATGGCGGCGGTGCCGTGGTCAGTAAGTGGTGGAATGGGTCCGTGTCAGACGGTAATAAAATCAGTTAGTCAGGGTCCAGAAAACAGTGCATTGCTATCCAATATGGCATTTTTACCCAACAGTTCCAATCTCAGCAACATTATTACATCTTATCCCCCTTCAATAGATGACTCTGGGCTGAAGCACAAGTAAACAGGCTGCTATTATTGCAGTGAAATACCGCTCTTGCACTCTCTGGCTCTTACAAGATTTCATTTTTTAGACACTTTTTTGCCAAGAAATATGCCCAGGAGATAAAGAGATGTGCAGCATATTAATAAAATATTCATCAGATGCCATTAAAATAAAAGTTATTACCTGCGAAAAAAAAATTCTGATTTAAAATGTAGAAAAACAGTCCTCCAGCATGTGATCCATGCCTCAGCTGTTTCACTTTAATTCATCTCCATTAACTCCACGTGTTCTGTCAATGACAACTCAGTGTACATCCTTTGAGAGTGGTATATTGCGATGTAGTAAGTGTAAGTGTAGTATTGTGTATTTTTCTACTATGACTGTATACACTGGAGGGGTGGGGTATGTAGGGCTGCAAGGATAAGTTCAGCCAAAAGATTCAAATTGAGTCATATCACGGTGGAAAGTCAGGTGAAGTTTCATGGACTACAAAACATTTCTTCATATTCACAGCAGAACAGCGCTGCAGCATTCTCCTAAACAACTGACATCGAGATCTCAAATTAATTCTGAAAGATTTTATTTGCACCCTTTATAAGATGGAATCTTCACTGTAGCCGCTTAGCTAAAAGCGTTAGCGTGAAGTGGGTGCACGACCTTGACTGCACTTCGATGGTGTAAATCGAGGGTCTTTTTAAATCAGTTTGGGATCTAGGTGCTTCCCGGAGACTTGGGTTACGTTGTATAAAGCCAAAGTCCCCACCAACGTCAGTTGTTTAGGAGAATGCTGCAACGCCGTTTTGCTGTGAAGCTTCAGAAATGTTTGGTGGATTATGAAACTTTATAAGACTTTCCATCAGCATGGAGGTGTGAATTTTCCATCCTTTAACTGTAAAACTGTATTAAATGCATTAACTTAATTATAATAATTTGAATCTAATACTTAACTGATAATGGCCTGTTTCTGGCGCAGCACTCTGTTGCCAACCTGATGATTTGGCCAACAAGATGCTTGAAAATGTGAAAAGAATTACATTTTTAACGTAAATGAACTATTTTAATTAAACACTTGTCAGCCAGTAGATGCGTTTAAATCTGAATATAACTTATAATAAAGACAGGAACAGGACAGGAGCTATTCCTTAAGCATCTGTTTTTCACAGCTGCTTTATGTCGTATGAAAAGCTTCTTCCTCACTTCATTAAATCCCCGCAGGACACGTGTTGATAAATCTGCAGCCTCTGAATCGAGAGGTGTTGCGCCAGAGCGAGGCAGCATTGAACTCTGTTCACACTCTGTTCACGGTGTTTACCCGAATTAAACGGCGTGCAGATGACACTGTGCTGCTACGACAGAACACTGCGCACCTCTACGCACGTCAGATGGAGACGGCAGAATAGGTGAGCTCGTTAATCCTGTGTGTCACAGCCTCCCTTTCACACTTTTCAAAAGAGACAGAACATTTTGTTTTATCCTTGAAATGCATGACAGAGTGAAATAGGCTGCGTCACATTAGTATCAGATACGACGGACTCATTTAAAATGTTAAAGTCGGACACAGATGTGTATAATATTACATAAACTGATTCAACTCTTTTTGAAATGATGCGTCTGTCTTCACGCCATCTGCCTCTGGCTTCACGTTACGGCGCCGTGTGTTCACATCGCGCTGCTCGACAATATGACTTCCCGGAGAGGCCGCTTCTTTAATTCCTGAGCCGTCGTCGTCGTGCGTCACGGCATGTTTCCGCGTGTCGCTGACTGAGAGTGTTTATTAATCACCACACCCTTCCGATTGATATTCCTCTTCGTCTAGACCTTTTCGTTTGCTCTGCTGCACCTACATGAACCAAAATAGCGGGTGTGCTCGGAGATGCCCACGCACATCACGAGTAAGTTTGCCAGTTTGTCATCTTATAATTATAAGGCGGAAAGTAAAATCTGCTCAGTTTGATAAGTCTGCCGTACCTTCACATGCATACTGTTATTTTGTTCTCAAAGCCTGCGTCAAACCTAATGTCAAGACTAGTGACTCGGGACTGAATAAATTCTATATTTAAACATATGTCAAAGGGGGCAACGCAAACGTCTCTCTTCCACTGACAGTGAAATGGTATTTATTTTGACTCTGCGGTACTGGCGTCATAAAGGAGCACGTTGAAACTAGGTATGCGCTGATCTATCTGCCTAACTTTGGCTTTGGCCGATATTCGCCTCCTCGACTGGTCTATCGGTAAATAATATGACGACGGTTGCTGTTTATCTGCGTCTCAGCCATTTTGTGCTGGGTGCAGATGGCGCCCAACTCGTGCAACTCAGCCACAGTGCTGGTGGAGGGCTTAGCGGACGCATGGTTTGTTTTTAAATAAAAGGGAAAGAACACGTCGTCTACATCGGGACTATGACTGTCTCGGAGAAAATGCAGGTACGTAAAGTTTACAAGGTATTCGCTGATGGGATCTCCTCGGTGAGGGCCCCGAGACGTCTTTTACGTGGGGGTTGACTTGTGAAAACAACAGAAAACGCATTGTTAAACGGTTTCTGGTCCCATGTCCTGCATCGCAACCTCACTGGATTTCAGATATAAGGACCGCTACTTTAGCGAGGATGTTAAACAACGTGCATGAGCCGCACTTTACAAGCAAGTGAAGAGAGTGGATGAGACGCATGTTAAAGTAAACGGAAAAACCACCAGATAGAAAGGACACGAACGGAAAAAGTACGGTCCTCTCCGCATGACTAGTATCAGGAAAGTCTGGAGATAAACATACCAGAAAGTAAGCAGTCAAGTAGGAGGGCACCACTGCAACTTTTTTCTTTTTATATTTGATTGCTTTACCCACCGCTGGTACATTTTCCACAAAAAGATTGTCCTTGTTGGGCTGAGCACTGAAAAACTCTCCTCGTTGAGGAGGTAGTTGTATGGCAGGCTAAAAGGGTTTTTGAAGCAGTGATGTTTCAAAAAAAGAATATTTTTCATGGGGAAAAAAAGGTTATATTAAAGGTTATTGTATAAATGAGTGTGATCACAGACAGCATAATGAAAGACTGAATGGCTTTCCAAATGTTTTTTTTTTCTTTCATGAGGAGGATCTCTTAGTTTCCTTCACACAAAAGGGAGAATACGAAAATAAAACTTAAAAAAAATATAAATAATAACCCTATTGACCCAGAATTTCCATATCAGTGCAGCCCCACATAAAACCCATCAGTGCTGAATTATTCTAACTGAAATAACTGAAAACTGATACTGATCAATAAACTTAACAATCCTTTATATAGGCGGCATATAGCATGTATGGAGGATTACATTTTTCCCTGAAAAAAAAACTTACTGTGCTTCACTTCCTTAAATCAGCAGCCAAGGAAAAAACTTGAACAACAAATGATAAGGATTTATCGACTATTGCTACAGGCACCTGAAGGTACATGCCAATATTATTTTCAATTATCAAAAATCAACAATATTCTCCACTATCTCTGATAAAAGGCACTCAAACAAACATCCCTGCACGATGCAGGATATACTGGAATAACCTTCAGTGGTGCAAAATGCAAAATGCAAGATGTTTCTCCAACACTCCTACACACCCCGTCGCTATAGCTTAAAACCGTTTTGTGCTTACACATACGAAATGTACAAAGCCTCTCCAGGTAGTATTTACCCAAGCCCAAACCACTGACACATCAAAAAATGTCCTCAAAAGGACACAATAAAGAGTGATTCTGCCTGGAGTATCCTCTCTGAACCCCATCAAATACTTTTCTCACATTCACTGTCGGAGCAACACCCACTGAAATGTGTGTAATTATTGCAGCTGCACAAGCAAAAGGTCATGGTCGATAATGAGCAGGATTACTGAAGCCTGTTACCTTCCATTTTGGGACCAAACCTTCAACCACTGGATATATTTTTAAAAATATAATTCACAGAAATGCTGAATTACTATTCTTCTAACAAAAACTATAGGCCTCATTAAAACCCAAGGGTCCATGTGTCTGGACTCCAGGTAGGGTATTATCATCAACGGTAGATATATATAGAGAGATATATATCAAATATTGCTTGTGTGTGTGTGTGTGTGTGTGTGGGAGGGATTGTATGGGATAGTGAAAAGAAACAGTATATATAGTGCATGATGTATCAATGGAAGGATAACACGGGGCCAAACATTGCATCCACCGTGGGTTTGTACAGGTTTGAGCTGCAGAAGCATCCTTTGTCTCCAAGCTTTTACACTCAGACCACATTCAGAGGATATAGATTAAAGATGTAAATGATCCCAGCCGAGGTTCATCTGATTTACATAAGTGCAGCTAAAAACGGCCCGGTGCGTGTTGTTTTTCTCTCATTGCTCGAGAGCACACAAAAGAAGCTGCTGATGAACTTACTTGGAATGGCGACTTGAGGACGTGAAATGCGAACATCTCTTGCGGCAAAGTCACGGCGCTCATCAAAAGAGCAGAAACGATCACAAAGAGACGCAGAATTATGACAGACATACCCAAAAGATTAGACAAGAGGAAGAGATTCAAAATCCACTCAAAATGATTGTCACAGCGCTGCCTTTTTGTCTCGTATTGTGCTGACGGTGAAACTGAAATGCATCCGTCTAATTTTTTAATTTGCCTAATTTGATTTTTCTTTATTGCTTTAATTAAAGTATTTTCATTGTTGAACAGACGAGACATTCTCACAGCTTCTCCCTCTCTGTGCCTCCATCACTCACTATTTCTCAATGGTGGAAGAACTAATCAGATCTTATACCCAATTAAAAGTTAATTACCATAGCCTAAAATACTCTTAGACAAGTAAAAGCATTCAAAATGTTCCCCAAGTTAATGTACAGTAGTTTTATCAGCAAAAATATACTCAAATTATAAAAAGTAAAAGTAATCATTGGGCAGGAGGCCTCCTTTCAAAGTGCTATATTATAATTTTATAGAACATCGTATCGTATCACATCTTTTAAATGTAAAAAGTCACTATCAGTGGCAGTAAGTGTCAATTCATCTTGTGAATCTTGTTAAAAGGACAATATGTAGTACAATATCATACAAACTCACTACATTATAATTAAGAAATACAACTATCGCTTAATAATTAAATGGTCAACATTCCTCAGTCTAGAGAATTTGTGTTCAATAAAGAGCACTGGGTTGGTGATAAAATGTCAATACAGTACTGAGAATGATATTGTTTGTTATTTGCTGAAAAAGCGAAGATCCTTATGCGCCCGGCTGAGATCTGGTCGATGACCACGTATGGTTTGATTTTGTTTTCTGCTCCTTTTTATGAGGAACAACTTTGTTTCCCTTTGCTGCAATATGAATTATGAATTCCTGGAAGACAATGTTTGTTTCGTAATTGCGCTCTAGGGTGCCCCAGCACATGCAGGTATCATCCTGACATCCAAACATCCTGAGTCCGCCACTGTCCCTCTGAGTGTTTCCGTGTTGTGTAACTGTTAGACCGCTGTCACAAACACAGCGTTAGCAATATGGCTACCGCTAATGTCCAGGCTACTGTCCAAAGCAAAAAAACAACTTTGAAATCCCAATATTGGGAACCAAAACAACTACACTGTGCCATCTGGGTTTTTCTCCAGAACGGTGAGTCAAAGCAAAAAAGTTGTCTGTTGCCAGTTTAAGTAATGGTCTAGGTCTAACTTATCCAACAGCATTCACCTGTCTCTACCTGTGGTAGCCCTGGGGGGTTTGTATTTTTTATTTATCTAAATGAAAAAAACTGTGCGCAGCCACTTAACAACATAACCTCCAAGTGATGCATTTAAGGAACATTCGTAACTCTGTCAACCGCAGAAAATAACCTGGGTTACACAGTACTTTATCCACCAAGGACAACTACAATTTGACAGCTAGGTACGGCAAATCCTGAGTAAATACAGAAAAATACCCTATATATGTACATCGAGTTGGAGCTGTGACATCAGCTGTCTGCTGCTAACAATGCAGCTGTAATATCACTGATTATCTAAAACCGACAACTCATTTGTCGGAGGAAGGGGTCACTTGATCTTTGTAGAGTGACTCCTTCCTCAAACATGTCCTCATTCATCAGAAGGCGTAGTGCCTCTGCTGAGACAAATGCAGAGGAATCCCACCTGACAGCAGACTTTAAAAACCATTCAGCCGTTTAATTACCAGCCCATAGGATTATTTCAAACTGTGTTTGACATCCTGCTACCTGGATGGCTAATATGAATGTACACAGATCTTTCCTAGGTGCCCCAGCGCATACGGCTGGTGCCTTTTTTCATTTATTTTATTCACCCCTGCCCTTCAAACATCCTGAGTCCACCACTGCCCCTCTGAGTGTTTCCCTGTTTTATTACTGTTGCCAAAGTGTTCAGCCCCTGGTGACACACAAAGTGCAGCGGCTATTCAAACATATTTCCGACCGCTCCTATTCTGTGCCTCTGAAAAAGACTGCATTAAAATACAAAAGAGCCTAAATGCAGTTTTCAGCGGTACCTTTCTTTAACTGACGTGAAATATTTGCCGTGACATCAACTGTCTGCTGCCAACAATGCAGCTGTAACGTCACTGTTGAGGAGTTGATCTAAAACCAACAACTCATTTGTTGGAGGAAGGGGTCACTTGATCTCTGGAAAGTGACTCCTTCCTCAAACATGTCCTCATTCATCAGAAGGCGGGGTGCCTCCGCAGACACAAATGCAGAGGAATCCCACCTGACAGCAGACTCTACAAGCATTCAGCCGTTTAATTACCAGTCCATAGGATTATTTCAAACTGTGTTTGACATCCTGCTACCTGCATGGCTAATATGAATGTACACAGACCTTTCCTAAAGTCATCCCTGTTCTCATCAATGTTAAACCCTGTAACTGAGGTCTCATCCGAGTGATTCTTAAAGGTGGGAGGATGTCTAGCTCAAATGGGAGATAAGAGGACGAATGAGAGATAACAGGACGGCGCCTTGGGGTGGCCCCTGGAATGGTACCAAACGCGGCCTGTGGGCAAGATAGTCTGTAATCCAGGACACCGAGGGGGCATGCACCTGCACCGCCCCCGGCTTATCCCCCTGCACAGCAGCAGTATGCTGTTAAAGGCACAGGGAGAGAAAGGGAAAAGATCCTTGCAGTGCTATCACAGACATCTAAATGGGGAGGAATATCTGGGGAGCAGCTGGGTGATGGCATCATCATCTAGGAGAACTAGCATGGAAGGGGGGTCCAGAGAGGGTCTCAGGAGGGTTTGAGATGGTCCAGGAGAAATGCACCGCTGCTCCATTTACATCACTCAAAAGAATCAATGTTAACCCAATAAAGCAAAGACTCTGACTGCAATATTATCATTTAGATTTCTTTATACGAGTAGTTTAAATAGAGGAAGCATTCAATACGGTAAGCAGACACAAATACTTAAAAGAAATGTCTTCCGTCTGGTGCCGTTGGTAAAATAAAAAAGAAAGAAGAGAAAGTCCCATTAGAAAGACAAATCAATAGATTTTAAAATTACACTGATTACACTCATTCCCCCTTTGTTTGTCTAAATCTACTGAAAGACTCATACAGCGAGCCAGCTCACTGGAGATGTTTGATATCTCTGTTTACAATGCAAGGTTAAGTGCTATTAAGATTCCTCCACATTGTCTTTTTTTCCGACACACTCCGATTGCAGCCATAGTTCGACTATGCTACTCAATCGGACAACTGCAATTGTCCGAGTATACATGCCTGTGAGAAAATGGAATTACTGGGCCAAAGCATGTCATTGTACATTTCGTATATGGTGTACATGATGATTACACAAACTAGATGCACAATGGCGCTCTTGCTTGCGGTGATTTTGGAGGAAAGATTCATTGTGTTGTTTTTTATTTCCGGCAACAACACGAATAATCGTCTCCTTCTACTTCCGGCTCACGGCCCCAGGGAAAAAATCTCGAGCCTGCGCAGAACGCGAAATCCGAATCCAATCAGATGTAATGTATACATGCACGAGTAATGCGACTATCAATGGAATAGTCTAGGTGTCTTAATTCGGCTAGAGAAATCTGATCCGGTCCGATTCTATTCAGACTAAGGTGCATACATACATCTTCAAAATCCGATCATAGTCGGACTAACCCAGTAATTCGGTTTTCTTGAGTGTAAATGTAAAATGTAAACGCACTGACTGATATGGGGTTCCTTTGGTTTTCTTTCAGTACAGCTTGGGAAATCAATCACGGCTCTTTCCCACTGCAGGAGCCTTTTTATTAGCTTCTGATTTTGTTTCTATGTACTCCGCCTGCTCTCACAACAACTTTTCGCAAACTGAATTATGGCACCACTCAGCAGGTGACAGTAAATGCAAGGTTCAGGTTTCTTAAGGGTCTTTCCCTGCTAGTTGTCTATCATGACCAATCTAGCAGCTGTGTTCTGATCTCCCAAGGACAGCAGCTACGCACGTGTCTGGTAGAAACGGAGATTCAACACTCAGCACCTTTGACATCCTGGGCGCCACCATCTTGTGCCGACCCCAGCAGTTGCCTGGAGTGTTCTTTCATCATGTAAAACTCCATCTCATGTTTATGTAAGCGTGAAAGAAAATCACTGACAGTATCGGGGCCACTTCCTGCATTGGTGTCATCACAGAAAACCGCGTGTAGGCTCATCTGATTGGTATTCAAAAGCATTCGAAGGTTCAAGATCTGTACAGTGGTGTTGGAAATGTATCCAAACAGCTGCAGCGCCTTGTCTGTTCCACATCCACTTAAAGGTCCAGTTTGTAGATTTTAGGGGGAACGTTAAACTGAATCGTTGTGTTTTTGCTACCTTAGAATGAGCCTTTTATATCTACAGAGGGAGTGGGTTGTCACTACCTGATCTGAATTGCTGCCTGATCTGAAAAGCGCGTGCTCAAGTACATCCCCCATCTTCGACAGCTAAATACAGCAACACCACACACAGAACTGCAGTAAACGTAAATGTCTGTAGTTCATTCATGATTAGGATTTGCTGATAATGAATATGTCGGACCGCGGCGCTTGGTTGCCTGTCCTATCTTAGCATATTTTTGATGTGAAATATCTGAATATTTGGATAAATTGTACCTTTATGCTTTGGCAATATTGCTCTTATAGCTTCCGTGTTGATAAACTTGAATTCTAGTCTCATAATCACTTATTATAATATCACACATTTCCACTTTTACTGTACTGTTCCACTTTTTTGGTTTGTTGATTTCATGTTTTATTTTGTAGTTATATCCTCTTGTGTTTTCATGTCACTTTCTACTTCCTGCTCACCTGTGTTCCCAGTGTTCTGTTTCCCTCCTGTGCTCTTTCCCAGTCTTATTGTGCCCGCACACCTGTCTCTCATTAGCCTCGTTAGCCAAGTTTGTATTTAAGCCTGTGTTGCTCCCTCACTCTTTGTAGACTTGTCTGTTCCTTTCCACTCGTCTCCTGTTCCCTAATCCTCCCCTGTTCCCTGTGTTCCCGATTTGTTCCTCATGGTTTTCTGGTTTGTCCTCAGTTTTTGGATTATGGACAGTAGAATTAAAGCTTGCTTTTTATTCTTTTACATTCCTGCCTCTGTGTGTGTCTTGTGTTTGGGTCCTTCTGTGTAAGTGTGACGTATATTGCAGTTCTGTGTATGTTTTGTCCAAGATGGCAGACGTGCTTGCGCATGTGCTACTCGGGTAGTGACAGAGCTCCTGTTTCTTTTTTTTTTCTTAAGTATTTTTTTGGCCTCTATATGGCTTTATTGATAGTACAGGAAACAGGATGAGAGAGTGGGGGAGTGACATGCGGCAAAGGTCTGCAGCGAGGACAGAGCCTCTGTACATG
Organism: Spondyliosoma cantharus; assembly: GCA_900302685.1. Taxonomy (NCBI): domain Eukaryota; kingdom Metazoa; phylum Chordata; class Actinopteri; order Spariformes; family Sparidae; genus Spondyliosoma; species Spondyliosoma cantharus. Next base: position 19,756 of record OMLP01045883.1, read on the forward strand.
GGACGCCCGCTCTACCAACTGAGCTAAATGGCGCCCCCAGAGCTCCTGTTTCTATGGTAGCCCACAGAAGCCCAACCGAACAGTGACTCCAGGGAGAGCCTTTCACATTTTTAGTGCAGACGAGGGGTATTCATTTGGTTAGTCTGGAGCCTAGCACAAGATGCAACTAAATCTTACACACTGAGCCTTCAGCCTCACTCTCCTACTAAAGAACACATAAACATTTATACGTTTGGTCTACATTGTTCCTTTTGCTTGAAATAGATCTGACACATCCTTGGAACCATTCGACCAGATTTTCAACACGCTAGCTACAATATGAAAAATGACATCAGTTCCTCTCCCAAAACAGGCAGACACTCGTACAAAAACAGCTCCACTTTGCTTCAACAACAAAGTCCATGGGGAACCTTTAACCATTAGGGTGCCAGGGTGACCCCAATCTTTAATGCTATTAATGTCACAGAAGCTGAACCTTGATAAGAAATTCAAGTGAACTTACAATCAATGATGAATGAGCAGACTCAGTACTCCACATATCTAATACAATGCTATGACAGCCCTCGGAATGGAAATTCTAGCCTTGACATCGATAAGTGTCAGAGGTATTTCACACCGGGCGATTATGATGAAAACACAGCCCACATTCAAAGTTCTCAAATCTAAAGGGAGCTGCTGTGACACACACACACACGCACACTGAAAACATCTTAACTACAGCTGAACGGCAAGCGCAACAAAGAGCCACTTACACAATATCGCTGCCTACTCTTTTCTCCTTTCAGATGGAGCGCTTTGCATTAATGTCAAACCAGAAGTCAAATCAATGTGTTTTATGCTGTAGCACAAGAGCATGTGCAAGCGAAGGGTTACGGGATATATTTGATTTCTCGGCAGCTCTCACACGGCAGACACACCTCTTCTAAAATGTGGGATCAGGAAATGGGCTGATGACTAAAAAGGCCAGACATCTAAATGTTGCATGCGTTCAAGGCCAGTGTGCTTTTTACGCATTCCTGTCTTACACACTCCTCTCTCTTATGAAGCAAATGTCCCATTACCTTGACAAACAAAATTATTCATGATGAACTGCTTCAGAGTTGGTTCCTGTTACTTCGCTTTGACTAAGTAATATTCAAATGTCTCCTTTTTCATTTTTTTATACATGTCCTGGATTCTCTCCTCTCTCGTCCTTTAAAACTTCAAAGTGCTCAGCATAAGTGGGAGAGCCCGATGATGATACATTGAAAATTCCAAACATTGTTGCATTACTCTGTCTACCTTTGCATCAAAATCCCCTCAATCTGTCAGCTTTTTCGTGTTGTCTGCCGGTTAAAGCTCGCAATGCTTGTGTTAATAACTGTGAAATATAATGAATCGCATGAATATTCAAACTGTGTTAATAATACATGAGAACTTCATTGTTAGTAATAATAATGATGAACTCTCTAAATGGCTCGAGAGAATGTGACTGGCTTTAAAAGTCGATCAAAATCCATTCATCGATATCAGATTAAAGGCAAAGGAACGAGCAAATCAATATATTCATCACCTGTGTCCATTATTTAGAGTATCTGTAATACTGCTTTTTCCATGTCTAAGTCTTATCCAACGGACAAATTAGCACATTTCCAGAGTATTAGCTCTGCTCTAATCCCTCTGGGTAAGTACCTTCTTGTGCGCCACGTTCTGTGGACATGTTGTACTCATCACACACCTTGGATCAGCTGCAATTTAGCTGTAACAGCAGCATACAAATGGTGTGGGGAACATCCAGCATGTGGTCACAGCTCTATCGCTGTACTCAGGGGCTTATGGCTGTGACGGCAACGCAAGAAGAAATGTTTAATCTCAAATCGAACACAGAACAATGTCTGTCAG
>OMLP01045884.1:4203-24478 GCA_900302685.1 Spondyliosoma cantharus
CAGGAAAATAATAATACAATAAATAAATAAATAAATAAATTAATTAATGTATAAATGAAGATACATTTAAATGAATAGATAAATAAATGACAGGGAGTAACTTAACGTAACTTAAGTGGAAAAAAACATGCATTCACATAAATAAACATGAAATAAGTGTCCAGTGTAAGAAGTATAATAGTCTTAGAGCAGAAAATAGATGAATGAACAAATGTATAGATTACTATAAAGGCCAGGACTACTAGTACGCCACCTTTTATGGCACCCACCTCCATACATGTACATGGGATGAAGGCAGGGGACAGGACGGGCGACAGACAGGGTCAGACCACATCACTACTGAAAAAGTTCCCCTGCAGGAATCCGATCTAAATAACTAATTAATTTTTTTTTTTTTTTACAGTTTTAGGAAGGACATAACGTCACCTATCCAGGATTTAGAAGATGGGGGTAGGGATGATTTCCACTGTAACAAAATTCTCCTGCGTGCAATTAGTGAGGTGAAAGCAGTTACATTAATTTGAATTTTTGTCATAGTGTTACTGTCCTCTGGTTTCCCAAAAATAGCTATGTGGGGGGATTGCAAAATCTGGGTCTGTAATATGTCAGAGACCGTCTTAAAGAATGATTCCCAGAACCCAACCAGTTTGGGGCATAGCCAATGCATGTGTGTTAAGTCGCATGGGGAAAGTGAGCATCTATTATATTTATCCTCCACTGAATCTGGGTAAATTTTAGCAAATTTGGCTTTGCTATAGTGAGCCCTGTGCAGCAGTTGAATAAACTGAATAAGGCTAAGCTGGGTGCAAGAGGAGGAGCAGTTCACAGCTTCTAAGGCCTTCCCCCATAAGTGATCAGAAAAGTTAATCTGTAATTCGCTGTCCCTGTTTGCTTTAATTTTCTCAGCCATGATTTCACTAGTTGGCAAGACAAGTTCATATAAAAATGTCCTTTAGATAAAGCATCAGCGGGTAGTATAAGGTCTAAGCCACTGGAAGGCAGGATTTGAGGAAACGTTGGAGAGTGTGTCCTCACCAAGTCCCGTAATTGAAAATACCTGAAAAAAATCTGACTGGTTTTGTTACGGATACAAGAGAGATCGAACCCAAACGCACAACTCAGAACACAGAGGAACAATTTAAAGTGATATTTATTGTGACACGGTGAACACTGTGCAGGAGGGGTGAGGTGCTGGAGAATCCCGTGAGGTGAGGTGAGGTGAAGGTGGCAGGTGAACGGCGTCTCTTTGTTTGGCGTCCTCCTGTGTAATGGCGGAGCCACGTAACATGCGGTCAGCGTCCAGCTGGTTGACTCGTTCCGCGAGTGGAAGACTCACGGTGGAACCGGTGATGGCCAGACGCCTAGACAGGCAGGTGGAGGGAGGGAGCACGAACGCCGGTGACAGGAACAGTTGGTAGACGAGCAGGCAAGCAGGCAGGCAGGCAAAAAGGCAGAAGCAATGCTATGGATGATAGTATGATCTGGCAATGAGTGCCTCAAGGTCCAGAAGTTTTATGGAGAGAGTCTGATTATGGAAATGGCCTTCACCTGGTGCTGCCTGCAAGAGAGAGTTAGCTGTGCCCACACACAGAGAAACAGACAGGGGATGGAGAAACATGAGGATCAGACAAACACGGGGAAAACAGACAACAAACAGAGGAAAAGGAGGGGTTGCCATGACGTGGGTCATGACAGTACCCCCCCTTCAACGACTCTCCCAGGCTTGTCAGGGTACCTTACATAAAACTCCCAAAGGAGTGCAGGGTCCAGGATAAGGCCCCTTGAGATCCAACTCCTCTCTTCAGTCCCATAACCCTCCCAGTCCACCAGATATTGGTAGCCCCTGCCCTAGCAACGGACGTCCAAGATCCGGCTGACCGTGAAGGCAGGGTGACTGTCAATGAGCCAGGGGGTGGTGGGGCAACGGTAGGAGGGCATAGGTCACTGGTAGAGACTGGCTTCAGCTGGGAGACGTGGAAAGTTGGATGAATCCTGAGGGATTGAGGAAGCTTAAGGCGGATGGCAGCAGGGTTAATGACACTTTCTACCTCGAATGGCCCAATGAAACGAGGTGACAGCTTTCTGGATTCCACATTGAGTGGGATGTCTTTAGTGTTAAGCCAAACCTTTTGACCATGCCTGTACACTGGTGCAGGAATCCACCGCCGGTCAGCCAACCTTTGATTCTGTTCACGAGTGTGCAGGAGGGCACACTGGACTCCTTCCAGATCCTGCGGATCCTGCGCAGGTTGTGCTCGACCGATGGTACGCCAATTTCGATTTCCTGAGAGGGGGAGAGAGGTGGTAAGTAGCCAAGTGAAGCTGCGAAAGGTGTCATACCTATGGGAATTGTGGGAGTATTCAACCCAGGTGAGATGGGAGCTCCATGAGGCTGGGTTGCGGGCGCAAATGCACCTCAGGGCTGTCTCCAAGTCCTGATTAGCCCTTTCGGTCTGGCCATTGGACTGGGGATGATGACCAGAGGAAAGACTGGTGGTGGCTCCCAGTGCCCGGCAAAACTCCTTCCAAACTCGAGAGGTGAATTGAGGACCTCTATTGGAGACGATGTCCAAGGGAATCCCATGAATCCGGAACACATGGTTAACCAGCAATTCAGCAGTCTCCGCAGCTGAGGGTAGTTTTGCAAGGGCCACGAAATGCACAGCTTTGGAAAAGCGATCCACAATGGTTAGAATAGTGTCTTTACCTTCAGAAGGAGGAAGTCCAGTCACGAAGTCCAGGGCAATGTGAGACCAAGGGCGGCCAGGTACAGGGAGCGGATGCAGGAGATCAGCTGGAGGGCGATGAGTTGTCTTGCCACAAACGCAGATGGTACAAGCTTTCACGTACTCACGTGTGTCTGCCGCAATGGAAGGCCACCAGAAATGGCGTTGGATTAGGAGCAGGGTGCGGAAAACTCCAGGGTGACAGGGGAAGTGAGAATTGTGTCCCCACTTCAGGACCTGAGGACGGACAGGGACAGGCACAAACAGACGACCCTGGGGACCACCACCAGGATCTGGGTTATCACAGAGAGCCGTCCTTACCAAGGACTCAATCTCCCACGTTAGGGAGCCCACCAGGCATGACTCGGGGATGATGGTGTCAGGCGCTAAAGGTCTGGCTGTGTCGGGGTTAAACTGTCTGGAGAGAGCATCCGGTTTAATGTTCTTACTCCCAGGTCTATTGGCGAGATTGAAGTTGAAGCAGCAAAAGAAAAGGGCCCAACGTGCTTGCCGGGGGTTTAACCATTTAGCAGTCTGAATGTAAGCCAGGTTCTTGTGATCGGTCCATACCGTAAATGGTGATTCAGTTCCCTCCAGCCAGTGGTGCCACTCCTCCAGGGCTAGCTTCACCGCTAGCAGCTCCATGTTGCCGACGTCGTAGTTCTTCTTCTCTGTGGGAGACAACTTCTTAGAAAAGAAAGTACAGGGGTGAAGCTTGTCGTCTCCTTCGGCTCTTTGCGACAGGACGGCTCCCACACCAAGATCCGAGGCATCTACCTCAACGATAAACTGGCGAGATGGATCGGGTTGAATTAGAATGGCAGCTGAGGAGAAACGTCTCTTTAATTCGCCGAATGCCTCTTCAGCCACCATAGACCAAACAAAAGGAACAGACAGAGAGGTTAGTTTTGTGAGAGGGGCTACTACCTGACTGTAGTTTCTCACAAATCGCCTATAGAAGTTGGCGAAGCCCAAGAATCTCTGGAGCTGCTTCCGTGAGGTAGGTTGTGGCCAATCTGTGACTGCCTGGATCTTGGCAGGGTTGGCCCGCATCTGTCCACACTCCAGGATGTAGCCCAGGAACGTCACTGAAGAAACATGAAACTCACATTTCTCTTGTTTGACAAACAATTTATTCTCCCACAACCTCTGAAGGACCTGCCGCACATGCACAATGTGCTCCTCGAGGTTGTGGGAGAAGATCAGGATCAGCTTCGTAAAAATGGTTGCCCCCTGGAGAGACTCAAAAGCAGAGTTGATCAGAGGCAGGGGATACTTATTTTTAACAGTAATATTGTTCAGGCCACGAAAATCAATACACGGTCTTAGAGTCTTGTCCTTCTTATCCACAAAGAAAAACCCGGCCCCAAGTGGAGAGGACGAGGGTCAGATGATACCTGAGTCAAGGGATTCGGTGATGTAGTTCTCCATTGCTTCCCGCTCCGGGGCAGAGAGGTTGTAGAGACGGCTGGTAGGTAAAGACAGGGCCCGGTGTTTGCTGAAAACCTCAGCTAGGTCGTGATACACCGGGGGCACAGAGGAGACATCAGGTGGTTCTGGTGGGGTAACACATGTTTTAGTGGAGCATGGAGGTTGAGCAGATTTGAGGCAGGTGGCATGACAAAATTAGCTCCAACTAACCACTTTTCCAGCTACCCAGTCAATCACCGGGTTATGGACCACGGAAGCCCGAGCACTAGAGGAGCTTGAGCGGAAGGCACGATGTGGAAAGATATCTTTTGTCTGTGGTTGCCAGCCAACAAAAGAGGTAACTGCTGGGTTTGCTCGGAAATGAGAGCTAATAACTCACCGTTGAGAGCATTTACTTGGAGTGGAGGGTCAATCAATTCAGTGGCAATCTGACAGTTCTTTACAAAATTACAGTCTAGTAGGTTAGAGTCAGAACCTGAATCGACTAGAGCCTCCAGTCTGTGAGTTTTCAATGAAAATACAGGCATCAATGTTCAAGCGTCTTCGGGGCAGACAGGGTAATACAGTGTTACTCACCAGAACCCCGTCTGTGACTGGTGAGCCTCGGGTTTAACCGTAGAGGGCATGCTGCTAGTTGGTGTCCTGGTTCTCCACAATAGATACACAGGCCCTCCTTGAGTCTTCGGTTCCACTCAGAGGAAGAGAGTCGATTCCGGCCCAACTGCATGGGTTCGTCGGTCCGTAGAGATGGAGGAGAGGATTTTGGATTGATGGTCTTAGTCTCGGGAGGTCGGGTGTAGAGGGTGACACAGGAGTGGATTTTCACTCCTGTCCCATCCCAGTCCCACAGAAAAAATCTTGTCCCGTCCCAATCCTTGGCCAGAGTAAAAAAAAAAATCCTGTCCCGTCCCACTCCTGGTAAAATGACTCCCACTCCCACACCGCTCCCATTCAAAATGACTCCCACTCCTGTACCGCTCCCATTTTTTTTAGTCTTTAGGCAATACATTGAATTTTATTTGATCTTCTCCTCATTCTTTTTAGATTACTTTGTGTTCAAAAGATATGGCAACAGCAACAGTTTATCTGTCGCAGGGACGTGCACATAGTTATAGAGGGGCAGGCGCTCAAAGTCAGAAAAGGGCAGTACATGCGTTTGTTTTCAGGCCTTAATAACAGAATATGTAGATTAATTAATGTAAAATTAATAAACAAAGTACTTATAGAAAGTTAACTTCTTAGCTGTATATCCTGTGTAGCTGTGAGTGTTATGCAAATGCCATTTCTTTTGTGTCAACAAATTATTGTCAACATGAGTTTATTCACATTATCACAATACTGAGGTTTGGAAGACATGCAATTCAGCTGCAATTCTAAAAAGCAATAAAACACTGGTTTATTATTAGGCTATTTATTGGAGGGCAAGTGCAAACTAGAAATAAAGGCTACACATATAAAACTGTGACAAAACCAAGAAATGACTACTGTGACTGTTAGTAGGAACAGCAATGTTTACAACAACAAAGTCCCAATTACTCAATATCTGGAAGAAGTTTAAGATTTGTGGCTAGATAAACAGCCGAGAGACAGACAGCTGTCAGATTATTCTTAACTGTCATTAACAAGCAGTTATCTTAACAAGCACACATGGGCGCTTTCTGAAATATGACTCATATTTAAGCACGTTGAATAAGTGGAAGGCGACTTGTTAGCCCCCACAAGGAAGTTACCTTAATGGATTTATAACTCACAAGTTGCTCCACTGTCACGTCTCATCTACGTGCGTGGTGGAGTACTCGAGGAGGCAGCCGGTTCTCTCTCTCTCTCTCTCTCTCTCTCTCAGACAGAGCGGAGTCGCAGCGGACAGAGAAGTGGCTTTAGACTCAACACACACACTTGTTGCCTATTGTTGTTGTCGCTCCCGTCTGCTCCCGTTAACTTTTTATCCTGTACCGTCCCAATCACGTGATTAATAGTAAGGTTGACTCCCATCCCACGGGAATCTCGCGGGAATCCCGTGACCCGTGGGATTCCCGAACAAATGTCAGCCTCTAGTCGGTAGGAATATCCGACTGCAGCAGTGGTTCCAGGGAGACCCGTCTGTGAACCCTGTAGCCTGTCTCGAAGAATGTCCCGAAAGAGTTCAGAATTGACACTATATGTGGTATACTAGACTATGGGTTACGCACATACAGGAGTAGATCGTCTGCATATAACAAAACTTTGTGCTCCATTCCCCACCGCTAGATACTCAGGAATCTTGTTTCAGATTTCAGCGCTATTGAAAGTGGCTCGATGGCAATTGCAAATAAAAGTGGGGAGAACGGACACCCCTGGCGTGTACAATGAGAGAGAGGGAATAATTTAGAGCGATGAGTATTTGTACAAACTGATGCTTGAGGAGAAGTATAGATCAAACAAATCCAGGAAACAAAGCTGTCGCCAAAGCAGAACCTTCTTAGTGTGGAGAACAGGTAAGTCCACTCCACCCTGTCGAAGGCCTTCTCGGCGTCAAGGGATATGACTACCTCTGAGTCCAAGGGAGAAGGTTGAGTGTGAATAACGTCGAGTAGCCTTCGAATATTCGTGAACGAGTGTCACTGTCTAATAAACCCCATCTGGTCTTCAGATATGATTGAGGGTACGATAGATTCTAAGCCATGGGCAAATACCTTGTCAAGAATTTTAACATCAACTGATAGAAGTGATATTGGACGGAACGATGAACAATTAAGGGGATCTTTGCCTTTCTTAAGGATTAAAGAAATAGAAGCCTGTGTAAGAGTGGGTGCCAAAGCGCCCTGCTAGTGCAATTGTTGAAACAGCTCTAGCAATAGTGGGGACAATTTATTTGAATTTTTTTTATAAAATTCTACTGGGAACCTGTCAGGCCCAGGGGATTTTCCGTTGTGCATCGATCTAATTGCTTCTGTAATCTCTGAAAGTTTTAAGGGGCTGTCAAGAAATTGTTGATCCTCTAATGATATTTTGGACATGTCTAGCTGCGCAAAGAATTGTGACAGTTCAATCCCACTGTCCGGGGACTGTGAAGTGTAAAGCTGGGAGTAAAATTCCCTGAAAGTGTGGTTAATCTCACCAGGGTCAGAGGTAATTGTACCTGTATTATTATGAATTTGTGTTATCTGGTTTGAAGCATTCCTAGATTTCAGCTGTTGAGCAAGCAGACAGCCAGCCTTGTCTCCCAATTCATAAAACGCACCTCGGGAATGTAGTAGTAATTCTTCGGCCTCTGTTGTTGACAAAAGGTGAAGCTCAGTTTGAAGATTCAATCTCTCCCTGTAGAGATCAGGTGACTGATTAACTGAATGTTGGGCATCTATATTGGCGATAGAGTCTTCTAATTCCTTTTGCTGCGCTCTGCGACACCTGTTAGTATGGGCTGTGTAAGAAATAATTTTGCCTCTAATAAATGCCTTCAAAGTTTCCCACAGCAGCGCAGGAGGTGTGTCTTCTGATCTATTAGTCTCTAGAAAAAAATCAATGGCTTCAGAGACCTGTTTGCAGAAGTTGGAGTTGGATAATAAAAGCGGATCTAGGCGCCAAGACCTAAAACTCTTAGTTTCAGTTCAAATCGGAGATCAAGAGTTATAGAAGAATCATATCCCCATGTTTATGTAACAGAAACAAAATTGAGCCAAGATGTACTGTAAACAATCTGCCCTATTATCAATATAAGAACCACATATAAACAATATAACCTCTGCGTTGTCCTCCGGGGCCCTCTGCCACCCTCCTCCCAAGTCTGAACCTTCCAAGCCCACAACATACCGTGACAGTCTGTTACCACTTCCTCCTGTCCTACAGAACATGATGAGTAAGCAAAACTGGGCATGCTGAAACGTTGTAAATGGGTCCATTCATTTTTAGCCTAACACGAAAAATGAGATGTCCTTCGTTTCCGAAACCATGGCTAGGCAAGCTGGCGTGGCACCTGTTCGTCATCCAAAAACTTCTCAGCATCTTTTGGTTTGTTGAACGTGTGCTTGTCCTCTCCCACCAAGACAACAAACGTCACTGACAGAATGACAGAACTCAAATCTCACCTCCGCAGCTCTGCTTCTGCTCCTGATGTTATCAAACTGTTGTCGTTGTTTCATCACTGCTGGAGCCTGGTCCGGGAAAATAATGTTACATGCTCCCTCATATTGTAAAGGAAGCTTCTGTGAGGAGAGTCTCAGTATATGCTCCTTTACCGAGTCATGATGAGTCCTCACAGTAAGTTGATGAGGAGGGCCATCTGTTAAGTACACGATCCATTGTAACAGGTTTGTTGTAAAAAATGCTCTTCTCCTAGCAGTGTTGGTATACATTTCAAAACTGTTGATAGCAGCTGTAATGTCACTTAACCTCATTAGGCATAGTAGTAGCTGGCAGGTTTCTGTTAGCTTTCGCCTCCTCAATTTAAACGTCTTCAACATCTGCTGAAGTTTTTTTTTCTGTGTTTTTGGTTTTGTATTTGGATTCACCTTGACTCTGCTGCACATCAACCTCTTGTACTGTCAAGGTTTGCAACTTTCTCACAAGGGAATATATTCTGAAATTGTCAATTTTTGGAGGATGAATTGGAACCTCTCAGAACATCACTATCCCATCTCACGCTAAAACTGAAGTCAGACTTTCCACAGTTATTCCAGTTGTTCCAACGTTACCTGGGGATCATGACTTGGGCAAACAATGCCTCTTCCTGTTTTGGTTACATAATGGCAGACTTGCTGTCTTTATGACATAATTTGTCCTATTTTCAGGGAAGAATCCAGCCCAATGGCAGGCCAAACAGCTCAGTGAAAATGAAAACTTATAGGGAATGATCTATGCGTAGATGATTTAATTTTTCTACGGCTGTTACACTGTTGGTAATTACTTAAGAAAGATAACTTAACTTGTCTATTGCCAGTTTGAATTGGAGAATCATGCAGCATACAGTGGAGGTTTCTGTAATCTTAATAGTTAAGAAAGACAGGTGCTCAATATTTAAATAATGTTTTCGCAAATTCTGTCATGCAAGGAACATTACATATACCCCTTTCACACTGGTCAAAATTCCCACTTACATCTGCTAACATCTGACTTTTGTGAGCAATGAGATTGTCAATGACTAGGAATTACTGCCTATCTTTTATTGACCCTGCAGTAGTCACAGGTCCTACTTTATACCTGAAAAATGCTATATGCTATGCGATATGCTATGATGCGAGACAATATTGTTTTTTTAACACAGCATTAACTGAACAATTTTATGTTCTTGATTAACTCTGAATCAGCCATTTAATGACTCAGAACTAATAACTATTCATTACTTCTTTATTAGGAACAGATTAGTCACTCTTTGTGTCCGCTCAAAGTGGTGAATCATCTAACTGATGAGGAATTTAACATGACTCTGTGGTTTCCTCACCATAACGCACCATCTCACTTACTTAACCTCTAAGTATACTCACTTAGTTTCAGCTATCTAATCATTATTCTGCTCAGTGAAGTTAAAAACTCCATCAGATGACGACTACATAGTATGAGGGGCAACTCTATACATTCAGTCCCTCTTGCAACCCCGCTCACATATAATAAAATATATTTTCACTCTAACATAATTCTTACACTTACACATTCACACACTAAACAATATGTTATATATGTTTTATGGAACACATACATTATGCATGCGTGCATGGTTTGAGGCTCTTTTCCAAATTTACAGTCTGATTTTTTTTGCCAAAAAAAACATCAGTGCTTCTAGTGCTTCTGTCATAGATCTATGTTGAACACACCAAATTATTTATTCATAGATTTTTCTTGCAGATGCAAGAAAACTTTTCTTGCAGATAAAAATACACAAGCCCACATCATACAGTCTTACATGATCCAAGTTCAAATTTAATAACAGTATCGCTGAAAATCATGTTTTTCATTAGAAAAAAAAACTGTCATTTTCAGAAAAAAAAAACATGTAATTTCCAGCAATACTGGGGAAAACATGCTATTTTGTCACCTTAAATTACCCCTGCCTGAGAGTAACTGGAGCACTGGACTCATAGTTCTTTATTTCCTTAGTTACACTAACTTTGTGTGGATAAATATGTCAAAAAATAAGAGCTTAGGTGAAAAAACAACCTATACAAATATACAAATAATACATACACTTACATAAACCTGCATCATTTCCAGGTGTTGGGATCCACAGATGAAGTCTTCCTTGTGAGTTTCATAATGGACACTGAACTGACCTCAATTCCCCAGAATTCTCCAGTTTTCACACCTAGGTGCAGAAACTGCCCAGAGACCCAGTTCTAAGCTACTATTGGTCAGCGTGAAAGTCCCCCTACTGATCAGGTTATCAAAACTCCAGCAACTTCCTTTGTTTTCTCCTCAGACCTCTTCTCCCACTGGGCTGCCTGCCCTCTGAGCTCTCTTCTCCCACTTATTGACAATGACAACGTTTTGGACCTGAAACATGTATAACATTTATGAGAAAGATGAGAAAAAAATCACAGGTTACTCTAGCTTCCCAACCCATGGATTTATTCAGTCTAATGCACACACACTGCAGGCCATAATGATTTTTATAGATACTCAATATCCAAGCTATTTGAAATATGACACCCACAAAATAACTATTTATGTGCTCAGTTCGGCTAATGAAACCTTTTTGGTTTTAATTATACATTTAGTCAAACAGACAGGTTTAGTTAAATCATTCTGAAGAATAAGAAAGGTCTGTTCTAAGTGTAAAATTCTTCTTTTATTAGGTGTTTATCATTTTCACATGTTCATGTTTGATGCGGTTCTTACTCTGAGAGAAGGTCATATCAGTGTTTGATAGAGTAATGTTTGATGTAAAGGCTGTTTTGAATGGCTAACTGTGGTTATTTTGTTCAACCTCATATGATAAACATACTACCATCTGTGAGCATACTGATTTTAAAATCATTCTGATGATTAAGAACGATCTGTTCAAAGTGTAAACCCCCTTTTTATACTACTGTCACTGTTCAAATGCAGATACAAATAAAGATCTTGACAAGCAAACACTAGAAGATACAGTTGTTACTGCCTCTGAGTCATGTTGTTCTGAATATCTCTCACACAGTACTGTTTTTGTGCAGTCTTTGTGAGCGCAGTGACAGATGAATCCTTTTTCCTCGGCAGTTCTACATATAATTTCTTGAGAGTTCCTGGAAAATCTTCACAGATGGTCCTAGTCCCTTTATTATGTTACTTTGAGAACACACAGAACAAGCAGCATAACAGTTTGAACTTAGATGCACCTCTAAATTAAACCTCTCAAACAATTGTTCCCCAGTTTAATGTGGTTTTATTTTGTAAATGTTTGAATTTTGATCAATTAACATTTCCAGCTATCTATCTCTAGCCTTCATCATGGTGGTGTCAGAAATTTGTTTCAGGTTTCCTTATTATATTTCACCCCTCATTCAACTTACAGATAACCATACATATTATGTATATAAAAATGAACATCTTTGTTGAAATTATTTAGTAAATTTAGTAAATTAGTAAATACTTGAAAGTATTTGCCATATGTCGTGCAACCTTTTCTAAAAAGCAATGGCAAAATTGTTTTGCATACTACACAACACTGAAACAGCCTCAGACATGTCCTGATAAAGGAAAGATTGCTGAAAATGTGTAGTGAACAGAATTATAAAAAATGAAAAATGGATACAAGTATTTCTATCTCCTATTACAGAGAAGATCCGATTGTATTCCTCAAATGCAGATACAAATCTATTGCTTGATAAGCATCAGCTGTATCAGCATGATGTAACTGTGCCTCCACCATCAGAATGGTGCAGATGTTGTAGATGGCTGTGTCACATGGCACTGTTGGTCAATATGTGAAAATGACACAGCTGTACATCGGCTCTTTACACAGGTGAAATACAGTCATCAGTTCCGTAGAGTTCTGGGAACATGTACATGACTCCGGGTCGACCACTGGACGCTCTTTCATCCTTCGATGGTCTGATGACATGTGAATCCCACACAGAGGTCTTGTCCAACTTGTCTTGGTCAAACAGTACAAAACAGACATTTTTGGAAAGCTTCTGTATCCTCGTGTGCGAGCGACATAGTTAAGTTGAAGAGGGCTTTTATAAAACATATATAACTTTGACTGACAAAAAGGCCAGCAAAGTTAACAGATGATTTGAACAAAAGACACTCTCACTGTATGATAACAATGAGCAGGACTGTGATCCCAAAATGCAAATGGTGGAATGTAACTGAGTATATTTACTCAAGTAGTGTACTTTAGTAGAAATTCAAGGCTGTTGTACCAACTTTGCTCTACTACATCTCAGAGGGACGTACTTTTTACTCCAAATATATTTGTCTGACAGCTTTAGTTACAAGTTACTTCTCAGTGTCCAGTGAAAACCATTAACGTCCAGATGCTTATGGTGAATGTTTGTGATAAACTATAAAGGACGGCGTGTTACTTTAGGTGTTTAGAAAAATCTCCTCCTTCTGAAGTTGAATTAACAATTTAAAACCCTCTTGGACAAGCTAGAAAATCTAAAAAGCTAAAGACAGGAGGTTTTTCTGACACCATAGAAAATTTATTTTTTAGAGATACCTGTTTCTCAAAGGACTTTACTACAACTAATATGATGATCCCATAGCATTTGATGCTTTGCTGTTGATTAAACTAGCTGACAGGATATAAAGTAGTTAAAATGAGCTCAACCTTATACACCTACAGTAGTAAATTGACCCATTAATGCAGCAGTAATAGTAATGAAGAAACCTTTTATAGATTAGTAAAATGCTGACAGAAAACATTTTAATGCAAGAGTACTTTTACTTTAACTACTTCAAATAAGGCTATTTTTGGTAATCCTATACTGTAGAAAGGTGGTCATGCAGGACTTTTACTTGTATTGGAGTATTGTAGTATTAGTACTTTTATTGAATTGAACGATATATGATTACTTCTTCCAACACTGCCAAATGCAAATACCAGTGCCATGTCACACAGTTATCTAATGTATTCAAATTGATAATTCAGATGTTTTTTTTCTGGCTATTTTAGTACAACAGACAGCGCCATGGATTTACCCAGTGGCTGAGGAGTTTACTGAAAACAATTCATAGAAATGAATGGGATACTTTTTATGGTATTTGAAATGAAGCCATGTGGTGTCTTATTTTGACACTGCCCACCAAGGGATTTGTGGCCAAACAGGTTAAACTACAGAACACTACAATATGACAGGCATGAAACAGAACTTCTGTCCAGATATGTAGCGTCGAACAAACCCCGGTCCTTCAGATCAACAAACAGGGAGATGATTTTCCGTGAAAATCCGTAGGCAGCCGTTGATACAGATGCCAAAGGGCTTCAATTTGTCATAGGAATCCATGTGCCCAATAATTGTGCCCTTTAGCAAATTAGCTTTAGCAATGGAGACGTCTGGTTCCTCTGAGTTTGTACACATTTAACATAAATATTGAGTAAGAAGAAAATGCATGACTTGTGTCTGAAGGAAATATATGTATGTAAGGAAAGAGTTGTATGCATGTATGAGAAGGTTGAGCAGGGTCATGTGACCATAGCAAGGGTTACTTGAACCTGACACGGTGTGCATCACTTTTGTTACGGTTTCTGGGTTGAACATGTTTCCTTGAAAAAGAGATACTATGAGAACTTGTTAACCTTCAGGGCTTTCTTCTCAACTTTCTGCCAGAAACTTCTGTGAGGCCAGTCGCATAAAAATAGACTTGGGATTCCCCCACCCACACCACCTGGTGCTGGTGCTGATAACAGCCCACTGAGTCAAGAAGGAGAGACAGAGGCCATTGATATCCAGGAGGAGCACACAGTTAAAATTAGACCAATACAATCTCCAATGACTGTTTTAGTTACAAGTCTAGCCTTGTGACAGTGGAATGCTAATGTCAAGGCTAGCAAAGTAATGATTTCACATTGAAGCCTATGAAGAAGGCACTGGCAAGTTACATGTAAAAAGATTCTATGAAGTGGGCTTCAGAATAAAGAAGCACTGTTAGGGAATATATATTTTTAGCCAACAATATGAATAATACAGCAGAGGAACAGATGCTGAAAACAGGAGACAGGGAGTCAGTCAACAGTGGTGCATTCAGTTTCAAAATGAGCAAAACAATAGTCTCAAAATAATTAATAGACCTAGAATTATGACAATGATAATAATAATAATGTCAGCTATAGAATGGACTGTCATGAAATCTTGCACAGACAATAATGGCCCTCATCGGAGGTGGCTCAGTGACTCCTATGATCTCATGACCTTTTCTCAGTTTAGACATATCAGAGCCTGCTTATTTCTGGACTGTAACAATTCATTGTAAGATTTCTTGCCAGTAAAATTATCTGGCATTTTGTCTAGCAAAACAAGCAGCTTAAAGTTCTCCTGATTTGGTTCAGATATTCATGGTCTGCAGAGGATGAATCTAAATGAGTTTGATCACCCGCTGACTTTTCATCATTCAGCAGGTCAGAAACTCAGTTTGTCCAATACTTTGTTTTTTTGACATTCCCATCAGTGTTCATTGTACTGCGTGTTTAGTACTATAAGAAAATGTTGAAATGCTTGAAAATTAGCAATCGTAGATCCAGTAGCTTAACTTTACAATGGACATTGAAAAAATATAACATTTGATGACACATTTGACCAATAATAAAAACTGACTGACTAAAGAAGAACTTTTTGTGTCCTTGTCACCATTCATTTGCCCAGCACAACTTTTTTTTCATAGATATCCGATGGTTCAAACTATTGTCATAATCAGTGTTAGGTCAGGTTGGAATTATTTTGAGACAATTATTTAGTTCATTTTGTAACTGAATGCAATGCTGACCTCACAAAATTGACATTTTTGGACAACAAGATATGTTCAGACATGGTTTACTTGTTAGAACACATACCTTCCAGCTTCGGTGTTGGGGGTCCAGGTCAGGCCAGATCCTGGTTTTATGTTTAGTTGTTTGTTCTGAGATAGTGCTAAAATTAAGAATGCAATCTCGTTTGCTAATATTACATGTATTCAATATATAACAAATTCCATATCAAGTAATTTGATCTGAAAAAGAGCACTCTACTTAGTATTTCAAACCTTTGAAAACAGAGGCTATTTTAAGATTTTTTATCAAATAAAATGATCTTGCTGCATTTAGAGATACATTTACACGTATTATATATTTTCTGCTGAAATTCAGTGTTTATTTCTTGTATTTGTACCTGTTTTTGCAGTGGGCATGGGAGAGACAGGACTGGTGGTCCAGTGGAAAAACTAAGGACACTTGATGGAAGATGACACTGTTGCGTAAGCCAGTCAACCAGAGAAGAGAGGATTTGGGTGAAGAGAAGCAGCAGCAGCAGCACACACTGCATGCATCCAGAAAGTGGCAAAGAGAGACAACTAGAACTAGCTGAGGACAATCATACAGACAGTGATTGAGGTCTCCTGCACCAATCGAGTGCCCTGAAAAAACAAACTGCAAAAAACAGTTTGCCGTTTGTTGCCTAGCAACCTGAATCCATTACTTGTTTGTATGTGTGGGTGTGCATGTGAGGGATGAGTATGCTTATTCTACCTCATTTTAGCTGCCAGCTGTGATCTTTTTCCCCTTTTATTCTGGCCACACACTAGAGGATAATTGAACAGATTTTGGGCCTGATTGTCCTCCTGACAATTGCAGAGTTGCTCCAGATAAAGGGCTGGTCTGAACAGATTATCTGCCCCTATGATCGTGTAGTGTGAGGGGTTTACAGATATAATGTTAATGTTAATGACTGGTTCAAAGTCCCCCCAATTTTGAATCCTAGACATGTGGTCTCAATCATATTTTATATCTGCGCAACACATCCTCATATGCAGTGCTTAATTTGTAAATCTCCTTGAGAGTCCCTTCTGTCGACTCATCTCCCCTCTTTTTGTTGACAGCAACAACTGCTGGAAATGGAAGGGCTGAAAATATCTATAGCAGCAGGCTAAGAAATCAAACCAGGTGACATGTTCTGTCCATCTATCTGTCCGTCTGATTGATCACCTGTTTCACCATTTCAGTCGCACCTGCATGCATCTTAAATTAATCATAATAATTGTATAATTTAATAGTGCATATGCCCATGTGACAAAATGTTTAGACTAGTGGTGGGACTCGTTCGTTCATTTTCTAGCCAGCTTGTCCCTCGCGGGGTTGCGGTGATGTTGTTGTTCCCCTTTTTCAGGGGGATTACTGGAGCCTATCCCAGTGACTCGTTGGGCGAAGGCCAGGGTACACCCTGAATGAGTCGCCAGCTCATTGCAGGACCCTTACTGATGGCAGAGGCTAGTGCCAACTGCACATCAGGAGCAATTTTGGGGTTCAGTATCTTGCTCAAGGACACTTTGACATGTAGCTCAGTTCCGCCCAGGGGAGCCTGGATTTGAACCAGCAACCTTCCGATCACTGATCAAACGGCTCCACCCACTGAGCTACAGCCGCCCTTGCGCCAGTGCCTTTGTTAATTTGTCAGTTGTGGATTTACTCATTTTGGCTCTGAGCCCTGTCATCTTGTCTAGTGTGGATTGGCGACACTGCCTGCTCCAACTAGGAGCGTTGTCTGTGCTAGCTGCAACATGTTTGGCATTGAGGTGGTAGCGGAGGCTGGAAGTGCTCCGGCAAATTCTTTCTTGCACAATTTGCACACAACTGTACTTTTATCCAGGTTTCCACCCGGTAGTTTTGAAAACTAAAATTCCGCCCACCGAACCCAGCAACGACTTCTCATCGGTTTCCATTTCTCCTGTTGTGTCCTGTGCTTCAGTATACGGGTTTGGCAGGAACTCGTGCAACGAGCAACATTCCACGCTGTTTGGAGTGCAAAAATAAATTGCGATTAAATGCGTTATTGTTTTTGTTGCGTTATTTTTTTTGTTGCGTTATTTTTTCTGTAATTAATTAATCGTAATTAACACGATAAAGTCCCAGCCCTAGTTTAGACACTAAAAAGTAAAAGCACATGCCAGCTTAGCTTGCGTTTCATGCACAGAACTCACAACATTAACTACGCTTCAGGCTATTGCTTTTTAAAATCCGATTTAAAATACTTTGAAAATAGGCAGAGAAGCAATTTGTGAGAAATTCATTGGTAAATAAAAAGACTGACAAGGTCTTGACAATCAAAGTGGCGTGAAAACACACAGAGGCAAAAAGAGGAGGAGCAGAGGACATTCCTGGACTGGTTGGACACAGGAGACGTGGAAAGTGGGATGGATCCTCCATGTCCTGGGGAGGTTGAGCCAGACAGGGATCGGGCTGATGAACCAGTGAGCGAACTTCTGGGACTTCACTCTGAAGTAAGTTGCTCCGTCTATCCATTGGACTGGAGGTGGTAACTAGAGGTGGTATTGACAGTGGCTCCAATGAGAGAGCAGAAAGCCTTCCTAAACTTGGAGATGAACTGAGGGCCCCAGTTAGAATCTACATCACTGGAGAAACCATGAACACAAAAAACATGTTGCAACATGCATTTCTGGAAGGATAACTTGGCCTGAGGAGTTCTCACAAACTTAGACGCAGGAGAAGTTAAGGCATGGTGGGGAGCAGCAATGGTACTGAAACCTCTGATAATTTGTCTGTAAAAAATGTGCAAACCCAGTGAAACACTGTCGCTGTTTCCTTGACTTGGAAGTCGGCCAATTGGCAACAGCACTAACCTTGGATGGATCCATTTGGATGTGGTCTTGAGTGCTGTCAAAGCCGAAGAAGGAGACAGAGTGTGAAACTCTGCCTTGACGAAAACCTGTTTTTCAAGTAGTATTTGCAGCATCTGGCGGACATTGGATGTGGGTAGTCAGGTAGGGGAGAAGGTCAGGATATCATCCAAATACACACTAAGAAAGTAATGTTAACATGTCTCTGAGTACTTCATTCACCAGAGCCTGGAAGACAGCAGGAGCATTGGTGAGACCAGTGCATTGCTAAATATACATAATGGCCACTAGAGGTATTAAAATCAATCTTATTTTGGTATCCCTCCGTTATCCTCACTAGGTGGTAAGTATTTCTGAGGTTGAGCTTGATGAAACACTTAGCACCTTGTAGTAGTTCAAAAGCGAATGAAATGAGAGGGAGGGGGTACCTGTTCTTTATGGTTATGTCATTGAGGCCTCCATAGACAATGCAGGGATGTAGAGACTTCTTATCCACAAAGATGAAGCCGTTGCCAGCTGGAGAGGTGGAGGGTCAAACGATCTCAGCCTGGAGTGAAGCAGAATTGGACTGATCCATGGTCTCCTGCTCTCGCACGGACAGGAGTAGAGCTGGCCCTTAGGCGGTAATGTGACTCTCGTCGTTTTTACACTGGGCAATAAGCTTTTTGGCGGCCCGGTCGGCGTGTTTACACAGAGGGCGGCATATTGCCGGCCTGTTTTGGTCCACCAATATGCCTCCTCGTAGGGTACACTTATTTCCGCCTCCATTTCTATGTAAACACGAGGCGTAAATGTGCCGGCCTCTGCCTGAGACGGGTGGAGGTGTCGATGACGTGCACTGCCTCGTGTTTACAAGAGAAGGCGCCGATTTGCCGGCCTTACATTGGAGCAAATGTGCCGCCTTCTCTGTGTAAAAAGGGCTACAGTCGAAGTCTCTGTGTGGAGAAAGCAAGGTGGCTCTGGCCTTGTTGAATACCTCTTTCAGATAGTAATAGCATTGTGGGACATTAGAGAGGTCCGGGTAATCTGACTCCCTACTCCCTGGTCACTACATATGGAGTCCAACACAGTGGACTATATAGGGAACTCATTGTCAGAAAGAAAAAAGCACTTTCGGACACTACTCAAGCGCTGTTAATTACTTCATACATCAACACCAGTTGTGGGCTATGCGTTCGTCCGCCATTTTTATCTCAGCGCAATGCATGATGGTAAATATTGCTTGGTTAGTGACCATCGGTTGTACACTACTTTTTACTTTACTTCAAGGACAGGATAAACAACATTAAATATTACACAAAATGTATTTCATAGTGACAAAGAAGGTTCTGGATCAGATCAAATAGGTGCTAGTCACAATCTGGGAGATCCTGTTCTGGCAGGATCCTGCACAAATTAACTGCTCATACCTCAATAACTAATGAGGTACAAAACAACGTAAATTACCATTCCCTGAACACCATGACCGTTGTGCAGCAACAACGGCATACAGGACCTTTGTTGTACCATCACAGCTTGGCTAGGTTTAGGAAAATAAAAAAATAACTATGTAACTTGTGTAACTTCATTTCTGAATATACGCATGCTACGTTATCAACTGCAAAGTTAAATTATCTAAGTTACATAATTTAATAATGTAAGTAATTAAGTTAAGTCACAAAAGTGAAACTTTTTCTTTTCACACTGGAAAAAAAATCTAAATATCGTTACGTGTCAATTGTGGATGTTTGAAACAATTTCAATGCTCAGTATTGAAACATCTGGGGCCTTATTTCTAAATGTTGCATACGCACAAAAGAAGGCGTACGCCACTCTCTATGCAAACCGTGGGATTTATAAAAAGAGAACTTGACAGGAAAATGTGCGGTCCTCCACGCATACTCTGACCCATGCCTACGCACATAACTGGGGTAAGGAGAAACTGCGCCACTGATGGCAGAAGAACGAAACGGGAGAAACTGTGTGAAACTGATACTGATCGTGTAAAATAAATAGTAATATTACCTCTCATATATGAACAGTTTGCAAGAAATGGATAAAGAAAAAATATTTCTACAATGAATAAACATACTCCCTGGAGTGCACACGGGAAACATATGATTTAGGACCATAGTAAGACAACAGTATGAATGCAGTTTAATATATTAATATCCTATATCATGTAGCCCATTTCGTTTCATCTCCGTTTTCAATGCATAACGCATAAAATACTTTGTAACTGTGTTTTGTTGCCATACAAATAAAGACTATAATATAGCACTCATGTTGCTATAAGAGCACCGAGTGAGAATGAATTTGCTTTCTTTAATCGTAAGCATTTTCATTCTCTTAATGTCCAACTCGTATGTGAAGCAGACATGTTGCTTACAAATGTAGTGGCTCGCTGGCCTGGGTCAATCCAT
>OMLP01045885.1:13747-25229 GCA_900302685.1 Spondyliosoma cantharus
AAGAAATAAAAGGTACTGAACTTATTTTATTTTGTTATTTTGTTCCTTCATCACATGTTTGAGTGTGACTGTCATCCAGCCGTGCCTTTTTTTTCCTTTGTTGTTACATTTCCAACTTAAAATTCTTAACTGAATACATATCAACACCTAACTGCTAACTTCAAAAATCTGCATTTTGCAAGTTTGGTCTTGTTAGAGACTTTTATCTTTTTCGTCCCTGGGACATGCTTTTCAGCCCAAACATGTGCATTTACTGTGCTATTAAAGGTCTCATAGTCACTGCAAAAAAATGTTTTTAATTAGAATTATTTTGTCATCTAAAAAGCTTTTTTTCCTTGTTAATATAGAGGTCTATTTGTAGAATACATGTCAGATGCAAAATACCAAAAATGATCCTGGCAAGTAGACAGAATTAGCAAAATCCCTGTGAGCCTGGATTATAATAAAGAAGATTAGAAAATCTATATAATTCTATGATTCTAATCCAGATGAAACGTTCTGAAACACTACAGCTTTAAGAAGGCGTCAACTTATTTTTTCTTTTGGTTGTACTGTTGGTTATATTTTTTGGGTCAATGCACGCAAATAAAACACAGCCAGAGAGAGAGATCCTGTCGATTATCATGATTAATGCCAATAACTATTTAACCAGCAGATGTCGCCACCACACAACCACACTGCGTCCGAATCCAGAATCCTTAGTGTTCAATACCTCGACCGGTCCCTGATGGGGCACTAGAGGGTCCCACACATTCAAGGGTCCCTTGCAATTAAACCAGCAACTGTTCAATTTTCTTAGAAATAATGCACGAGACAATAGGCGTCATTGTCACTACTCACAATGGGACAGGTAGGCTAGGCACAACAAATAAATAAATAAATAAATGCAAGTTTCTGTGAGTAAATTGAAATAAACGGATTCCCACTGTGCCATAACTGACGGTTTTGTAATAGGGAAAATGTCTTCGAATATATTTCTGTGGACCTTTTCTTGAGATTGTTGAATTTGTGCTCTCCTCGGGATCAACGAATAGATTTAACTGCCAACGCAGCTCGGTCAAGCTAGTTTGAGTTAAAGAGGGATAAGAGACGCTGTAATAGCAGAAGTTATGTAATTGCGCCTTCAAAATAAAAACACCAACAACTAGCGGGAACAGCTCCAAAAAGATTGCGGCTCAGTCGTTTCAGAAATAGACGGGTGGCATTTCCTGTGTATGCAAAACTCACTAACATCCTGAGGTAAAGCATATACTTAACAAAAAAAACGAGACTAGAAACACCAAAGTTTAATATTTGTGGTATCGCGGTCGATGAGAGCTTTACTGTGAAAGGTACTAGAGGAAGTTGTATACATTGATGCTGCTCGTTTGACGGCGGCTGCTCCGTCTCGTGCCGTCCGGCTCTTCCCACAGTCACTCCTCAGTGGATGTGTCTGTTAGCACCTGAACCTCACTGTCGACAACAGGTGAGACAGCTCCTGGCTTTCTAAACTTATTTATTGGCGAGAGGCTAACTTAAACGAGACTAACTTAAGGACATAACGCCGCTTTTAGATGGAAAGACGTGTGTTTTTGGACTTTGCGTGACCGGGAGTAAAACACCTTGACAGTTGAGACGGACAAGTTAGCAAATTAGGACGCAGAGGCTAAATATGGGACTTAAACGACGACAAACATGGTCGAATTTATCCTTAAAGACAGCCTGACTGCCCGGACTTAAAAGCTGTCTGTGTCTAGCGGAGATACCGGCTGAATTTCACTGGTGACTGGTTATGCTCAGTACCACAGGGAGACTATTCGAGCGCTCAAATCCAACATTGCTGTTGTTTTACTTTAACAGTGGAGCATGAATGGACTTTAACGAACAGTAAGTGTTTTTTTTAGTAAATTGGGCAGATATGCCTCTGCAAACCACCCTAAAAAGGCCTAATTGATTAAACAAATCTAGAATTTAGCAACACTTCTAGTTGTCTTTGTTGGCACGAATAGCAGGTGAAACACAAGTGTTACTTGAGATGTTACAGCTGATTTGTGGGAAGGGTGTATGCCGAATTTACATATTACATTATTATTTACATTTACAACAGTAAAGCTTTCTTCTTTAAACTTCTTTTAATTGATGTATACGTTTAAAGGTGGGATTAAAATACCAGAATTGAGACAGAGGTTTGGTCTGAAATGATCTGCATATGATTGAAAAAATGTCATAAGGAAATTCGTGCTCCAAAGCAGAACGTTGAACTTATTGACCAATTGGGAAGACTTTAAATCCTCTTTTAACAAATCAGAACAATGAGAACAAATTGAGATGCTACCCTACTTTCTTCCATATAGAATCATTTCCACTTGATTACATTGATTATGTCGAGACACAATATGAGGTGGAGGGATTTATCATGGGCTTTCTTACATGTGTGATATCTGTCACTCAGTATTTAATGAGAAAGTCACTCACAGCCACCAAACTACATTTAACTACTGCTCTATTCACTGACATTTAGGCTAACAAGCCCATTTTGGCCTCCTTGTTTACATTCTGGCTCATAGTGAGGGGCGATGCAGTTGTTTACTGCCTGGCAAGGTGCCTGGCTAGTTTTAGATCATGTGTCAGTGCA
The DNA here is from genome assembly GCA_900302685.1 of Spondyliosoma cantharus. NCBI lineage: Eukaryota > Metazoa > Chordata > Actinopteri > Spariformes > Sparidae > Spondyliosoma > Spondyliosoma cantharus. Next base: position 16,362 of record OMLP01045885.1, read on the forward strand.
AAGACATTCATTGGCATCTGCTGCTGGGCTACACTGCTGCGTGATCACCTAGTAGTAGGGAGGAATAACTGAACTACCAGTGTAACAGCACTGAATAGGCTAGATACCTCGCTCATGTTTTTGACTTGCAAAGTGTACCAATGCAGGGTACAACACAGACTCAGACTCAAGCAAAGACAAAAGCCTGCTGCTGAAATAGATTATTTACTGGCACTGGGTTTGTCAAGTCTGTCGAGATGTCAAGCAGAATAAAAATGCTTCTGAAGTTTGAACAAATTCAGCTGACTTTTTTTTTTAAACTCAAAACCTCTGGATGCTGCTGAATTTCTCCATTTTATGCACAGTTTCTACTTACTAAGAGACAAGGTAGATAGTGCTCTGTTTGCACTATCTCCTCCCAGATCGCCTGTTGGCTCCATTGGGAAACCTAATTGTGGTTTTGTTTTGCACACAAATTGGACTCCTGTTCAGTTTGGAGGCTGTGCGTCTCTCTGAAACAGTCTGTTTGATGTCGCTTCAGCAGTAGACACAGGGGACTGTTTTTGCACTTGTCTTAGAACATTTCTCTTGGTTATTTTGAGCCCCTGAAGTGTTGTGTCTTCATTTTGTGTCCCAATGCGATTGAGACTCTTAGGCAAATTGGTATTGAAGCAGCGGTCAGCTCTGCCTCACTTTCCTTCTTGGAGAGAAAAATACAGAACTTTTTCCAAACACATAAGCTGGCAGACTGCCAGACACAACTCTGACTGAAAGGATGCTTCCGTAAAGTTGGGGGAATGTTATCAATGGATGGAAATGTATTCCTGCCTGGGAAGAGTAACAGATTAGCGGCACACTCCTGAGGGACGGGGCTTCCTGGCTCTAAGAAAACAAACCAAAGTTGGGTCAAGTTAGAGTCACATGCCTTATCCTGACAGCATTCATCTGTCAGAAACTGTTTTATTGATTACAAAGACAGAGTGAGTGCAAGTCCTGAAAAAGTAATAAAAATGCCTCATATTCAGTTTAATAAAAAATAGGCTTGAGAAAGTCATAAATAGTCTTAAATTTGAATCTTCAGTATGAAAGTCCACATCTCCTATCTTACAACAAATCTCTAAACCTACCACTGAACTTAATACTATCACCTTCAGTCATAATTGCTGTTATAGTACCTGTTGGCAAAAAGTACATTCATCTCTAAAAAATCATATTCCTACATAAATCTTAACTAAAACCTACCCCTGCGCAGGACCATATTTCTACATACTTTGATCTTGAAAATGTCTTATAAACCATTAAATGTAAGTGATACCTATTGACACCCTGTCATAAGGCATAACACTGTACATCGACAGTCATGCGGTTGGGCACTTGGCACCAGTTGTGCTGCAATTGTTAGTTTAATTGGCAGAATATTAATTATTTAATTGCCATTTATCAAGTGAAAACATTTGTTGGTTCCCGTTTCTCAAATGTGAGGATTCATCTTTCTAAATTGAATGTCTTTGACAGGCTGTAGGTTGGATGAAACATTTGCATGTGACATCATAGACATTTTATACACTAAGTGGTTGATTGATTCACCAGAAAAAAGCAACAGACAGATTAACCGGTATTGTAGAGCTAACAACGAAATGTAGAAGTAACAAAATTGGAAAACTATCATTGGTGATAAACTCCCAAAGTTACTTTTGAATTTGTTTTTTACTGTAAAAGATGTTAAAAAATTACAAAGTTGGACACTAAAATTGTCTGTTATTGACAGTATTATGATTTATATCTATTTATATCTATAACTATGTTATACAGGAAACGTTCAGTACCAGGTTTTGGTAGTTCGCTGTTTCAATACTGAAGTTTGATAGCCAGCCCTAGAATGTCATTCAGTGGTGAGTCATATTTATGGTAGTGCAACAAACAGGCTGTATTCATTAATGTATGTTTTAAATGATAGCAGATTCAGTGATTTATCCTTCCCTCTTATTTTCTAGCATTCCTGTTGCAGGGTAATGGCAGGTTGGGCTGCTGCTGCCTCCAGTTTGACAGAAACGGACCATAAACACACTCCTCAGCCCTGCAGGCGACTAAACCTCCACTAGTCCTACTGTAACTCCAGATCTTCAAACAGCTGGGCACCCATCAGAGATAATGGATCCAGACTCCAACAGCGAGAGGAAAAAGACCTCCTGGACCAGTTTACCTGAGGCTCCTCCACTCTAAATGCTGCTGAGCCTTCCATCCACATTTTCGTCGTCTCATGGCTGGGATTCAGCAGCTACCTGAATGACAAATGTTTGCTGAAACCGTTCGTTTGAAGGAGCATTGAAAAGGCAAAAAAAGTGACCTTGGCTGTCGACTGCTAGCAGTTTGTGTGTCTGTTGTTCAGTCTGATATCATGGGGAAAGAACAGGATCTGCTGACGGCCGCGAAGAGTGGAGATCTTCTGCTGGCCCACAAACTTCTCTCCAAAGTAAAGTGCAACAAAACCAGTGAGTATGGATCTAACAGAAACGGGGATACATGGTTTTGTGTTTTGAGTTTACGTTTGTTCTGTGCTCTGGGCCTGGAATTATAATTGTTGTCATAATGAAACAGAACTTGTATAGCAGAGTTATTATTGTGCCGATGTTGTCATTACTTGTAACCCAAGTACAGTTTCCTTGTGCTAACCTCAGGATCACGTTCAGCTGTCAACCACAAAACACAGCCCCCTCCAGCAGTCAGGTCGGGGACAATTTGAAACTAAGTGGATTCAAACTGCAGCACAACCCGAGCTAATCTCCTAAATGCAGACCCCTGCAGCTTGTGCGTCTTGCAGCGTGGGTTGTACGGTGCTTTCTTCTTTCAGAGTTCCTTATCTGTGCAGATTTCAAGTGAGGCGACAAGCGAACTTGCTTTACAGCAGCATTGTTGTAAATGACAGGGTTCTCCCTTATCCAAGCCTGGGGAAAGTTAAGGCCAAACAGGCTGTGAAGTTGAAGCCTCTCTTTGTGGTGTTATCTGTTTTGGGCTTTCATCACTATGGCTGGCTGCTCAGTGACAAGCTCTGGGAACAAAGCTGTGGCTGTCAGGAAAAAGCCTGTTACACACTTTACACACTACACAGACAGCGAGCGCTGCTTGGCAGAGAATATTAAAAGTGATATTGTCTGCTCTTGTGATGCTGTGTACTTTTGTTTTTGAACAACCAATGACTGCCAAACTAGCTGGGGAAAGTGAATAAGTAATCTTCACTCCTGTTTTATAGACTACCATCAAGGTGCCCTTGAGCAAGGCACTCCATCTGTTTTGAAAGAGCAGCTCAGTAGCCAGATGTAAATGACCAGACTTACTAGGCAGCTCCCAGCTATTAAAATATATGGATATTTGTGGTAATAAATGAAATAATTAATTCAGAAGTAAAAGTGAAACAAATAAATAATTAAACACTATGTGAAATGTGTGCTCACAGCTAAAATCTTGTAGTAATTGAAATACTGGAACGTTAAAGTTGTGTTTGAAGTCAAAGCAGTTGAATTACAAATACCGAAAGAAGCTGACTGAGCAGCTAGAATGGAAGTGCTAATGGACAAAGTTTTCATTTAAGTGTAAGTGCTGAAAAAATGGAAGTGATGTTGAAGTGCTACTTTAAGTGAAAATGCTGAAAGGGTTAAGTACAAAGTAAGTTCAAGCACTGAAGGAGGTGAAGTGTCAGTTGAATTTAATGTAGAAAAGAAATTAGTACCAGTTCAAGTAAACAGTATATACAGGGCTTCAGTCCAACTTTTTACACACTGGCGCACCAAACTTTTTCTTTTAGGTGAACCAGCACATCATTTAGGTATAACTCACGATACATTTTAATTTAATTTGAACTAAAATACATTATGTATATGGTAAAGATGCAGATAAATGTTTTTCTTCACTTCAAGCACACCTCCAAAATATTTGTATAAGCTTTCATAGACTTTTTGATCAGACCTGCTAAATATCAGGCGCAAGTCATTTTTTTGGACTCCAAAGTATTATGTGTGACAAAGGTTTTCTTCAAAAACACCTCAGAGACTTTCCTGAGCTGACCAGACAAAACACAACAGCTTAACACGCATATCATTCTGAAAGTCAAGTTGCATACTTCATGGCGCATTTTTTTTAGCACCTGCACACTGAGAGCATTTGACAAAAATGTCGCTGAAATTTGTGCTAAAAAAATCTTTCACATGAAGACAGAAAATGACATTTGCCTGTGTATTTCTCTCAATCTTTGTCTTCCCCAAACTAATGCACACACTAATGCTTTCAACGCTGCTGATTCTCCAGGAACCTCACAGGATATCAATGGTGTAGTCATTTGTCACTAGTCAGAGCCTTCAGTGTCTGACAGCAGCACAGCAAATGCTGCGGCTGGCAGTGAGGGCTCTGCACATGACCTCCACTGTCTCCCATTTATTATTTAATTTCAGAACGGCCCTGTGAATGACGGCTGATTGATTAGTTAGTAGTGACTTGTTTGAAAGGTTTTAAAAACCAGCCACCCCATAAATAGAGTTGTGCAATGTGCTACCAGCAGATTATTTATTTAATTGATTTACTTAATTAAAAGCTTAGCCTTGAATTTTTTCGTGAACTCAAAATCACAATTGAATTAGTGATATTTTTTACAGTTTTTCCTAATGAAAAAAAATTCTTGCTTCATTGTCTAGTAGAGTGCAGACTCATTCATTTTCCTTCCTAGAAAGCAGTGTATTCATGCCATACTAAGGTATGTGTGAATATTCATACAATCTCATCACATTAAGAGTTGGGATGGAGTCTGACATTCCAGAAGTATTATATACATTATTTAAACAAAGTTTTGTAGTATGATACATCATCATATCAAAGTTACAACTGCCTATATGACTCAACGGTAACAAGGTGGATGGGCTATTTCTTTGTCTTATTTTGCTCCCATAGTTGTGTCCTTGGGGCTGGATTTAACTGAGAGGGATAAACAACTATCAGCTACTTTTTAGACTCTTAAGAATAACATTGCATACAATTACATTGTATTGTAAGGTAGAATGAACATGACGGTCTTAAGTTGTCTCTGTGTCAGATTGTGACATAGTGACGACGATTGTGACATCAGATTATGAAAATAAGAATACGATTAGTGACATTATAATAACACACACAACTTAACTATATGTTTAGAGCCAGAGTGGTCAGGTGCTTCCTGAGCCGTTATGCACTGGACTGAACTCTGTTACTGGAGGGAGTGACGGGGAGACTTGGGGGACATGGAGTGTGGTGGACGGACAAAAACACAAAGTAATAGTAGAGGGTGGGTCTGGACAGCTGGTCTGGCTGGGACTGAGGAGAAGGGGATTCACTCTGTGTGTGTGCTCATGTTGTGGGTTGTACAGGAGTGGGAAAGATACATAATCATTACAACATGAGGGCAAATATATACACTTAAAGTACTTATTCAGAGCTGAAGAAATGGTCGACTGTCCACTTTTTGTCAGGGTAATTGTCTCCATGAGCTGTGTGTTACAGGCACTGCTGCTCCTGTAACTGTTGACTGTGTTGGTAAACTGGCCAAACAGCAGCCAATTACATTAACTAGCTTTCTTTTATTTTTATTGTACACACCTTTCCCTTTCACCTGATGCAGCATCTTTGCCTCATCTCCCCCCCTCTGTGGACCTGTTCAACCCTCCCTCACAGCTTGAGAAACTCGGCCTGAAGTGGAAAAACTCTTTGCTTTGCTTTGTAGAAACACATAGCCATCAAATTGGTGAAAAGGCTAGATATCAGTACAGAGCAGAATTAGCATTTGTTAAATAAAGATACATTAAAACCAGCATCAGCCTTTTAATTGTTTGTGTGTGGCAACAGTAGCACTTGTGGTGCTGGGCGAAGGGACCTGATTGTAAATCTGGCTGTGCGGTGGTAGGGGAAGCTTGCGGTATCCCGAGGAGATTATCCGTGGTGCCGAGGCTGGCTGATGGACAGGGAGCTGAGATGGGAGGTTTCTTCTCCGATCAGCCATCTGCTGACATCAGGTTGGGTGCTCTGTCAATTTAAGTGGACTTACCTCAGCCTCTCTCTTTTTGCTTAGCTGTTGCGAGCTGACAAATCAGATGGGCTCATTGTAGATAGATATAGTGGTCACACGGAAGGCTGCAGCCTCAGTCCAGCTCCTCCGTTTGTGCTACGTTAAGAGTGACAGCTTGACTCGTAAAGTTATCTCGCCCTCTTGACTAGGAGTGGACTGAAGAGGGTGTTGTTTTCCCCTCCCTAAATAGGGACCATTAGAGACTGGAGGTTCTTCAAAGGCCTTCGTGATTACAATGCCTTTTGTTGTAACACATGCCTGCTTTCATCTTGACCCACAGCCCAACCCTCTCTTCTGTCATCATAAATACAAGGCCTTTAGGTACTCCTGAGTGGACAGATGGACAAAAAGCCAAGACACAAAGGGAAAAGATTATATTTGAGCATCTATTATGTACGCCATTTGATCCATACATAATATACTGATGACTCAACCTATAAAGTCTTGGGCACTTTTCTTTTTACCAAACACACAGGTAATAACAGTAAGCCATCCCTAAGTCTGCAGGCTGACTCATAATGTAGTTGTGATTAGCACACCATAATCAGATCACTGCTATGATGTTATCAGCTGAGTCTTATCTGAATGCAAGTGAATTATCTGTCATAATGATATGTTATATGTTGAACGCCCACCATGATCTGCCATGTGAGGCAGAAGGTTGCAAACTCTCAGATCAAACTAATTAAACAGATTTGGCAGGATGGCAAATTTTAAATATATCAAGTAAGAGTAATGTGCTAATTGGAACCTGCCATACTGAGCTTAAACCTAAAGTATTGCCTATTGCTGATTCAGTGAACTGCATTGAACCTCAGGAGTCACTCAGGGGAGGCTGAGGGTAATGTTGTTCGACTTGTAAACTAAAGCTGGGATTCATCCTTTGGGCTGCAAAATGGTGGACCAAACAACCGACATTCAAATTTCTTCTTTTATTTGAACTAGCAGTTGAAGAAACCCAAATATATTCAATTGACAATAATATTAAACAGAGAGAAGTTGTAATTCCTGACATTTCAGAAGCTAGAAGAACTACTTCAACAATTAACCAACTGACATAAGGCCACCTAGTTTTCCTCCTGATCAGCAAATCTGTTACCTGAGTATTAGAGTTTAACCTGACATACCAGATGGTTTGTTACACAGAACCATCTGGAAATGCACCGTTAGAAACGGTAGAAAAGGGCAGGCACTTTCAGCAAATACCTAGCAGGTTATTGAATGAAGCATCTGTATCTCACCGTCTAACTTCGACCAACCAGGTGAGCAGTATGATAGGGATACCACCAGTGGAGCCAGTTGGTAAATCAAACCCTCACTGAAGTCAGTCGAGAGAAGAGTGAAAACATCTTTTTCACCTAGAAAAGCGTGAGTTACAGCTGTTCTTTGCTCTTCCTTCAATAAAATAAATTCTCCAGTTCTGATGTAACTGAGACTATTGCAGCTATGCTAACATCTTAAAGAGCCGAAGTTATTGTTTTCAAACAAATAGTCGCATCTCCCATAGTCACCACACCTAAACCATGCCCGTATGGTCTTGCAGTAGGTTTATAGCTGATTGCCTCAGCCACTTTGTGTTCTGCCACAAAGTGCATAGCTTGAAGCCTGGCAAAAAGATTTGCAAGATCACATGATCACTTGATCTTGCAAATTCAGCTGCTTGCAAGGTAAATTACAGGTATGGTTGAAAAAAAGTGATATTTTATGTGCATAAAACTCCACTGAGATTTATTCGGATAATTTCTTTCATGAGGATGCTTGTTTCCTTCAGAAGAAAAGCACTCTGAAGTCCTCACATAAGCTTAACACCAGTGAAACTCATTTCTTTAAATTGGGGGATCCCACTGGGAACTTGCTCAAGAATTCTGTTCACATTTCACAAAAACATAAATTCTCTATGGTGCTGGAACTGGTGCCGTTTTCTTATTGATTAATCATTAATGGCCTTTCTACAGTCAGTTATACTTTCTAAGTTTTTTTGAGCAGACGTAGGCCTGTTCATTGTAAGTATTTCTCTTTTCACATCTTTGTTTCACTGTTTCGATATATCACTGCACTGTTCAGTCCCATTTCAGCCTCTGCTGATGATGATCTTATTCATCATTGAATCTATGCTTTACGATGTAATTTCTTGTTTTGATCATTATTTTGTCAGGTCTGCTCTCAGTCTCCTCAAAGACTCAATGAAATGACTGAATTCAGACCTGTTGTTTGGCCACTTCTTGCTCAGCAGATGGAAACACTGACCAACTGGTAAATAAAGTGGACCATTTAGCAGCTAAGGAGCCAGATATTTACAGGAGTTGGTAGAGACCAAAAGCAGAGCTAAAAGAGAGTGAATATTGGATTTACAATCACCAGGTAAACACATCTCCAAATGAGTCATTATGTGGTTCTGTAACAGTTGGAAGTGTAAAGCAACAATTTACCATATCAACCAGGGATACACTGATATGGTATTGGCCAAATATTATTCACATTAATAAAAAAATGTGAAACAAGCAGTCATCTTATCAGTATTAGCCATGAGAAGCAGGTAATTATTGGTTATTGGCTGAAAAAATACACATTGTGCATCCGTATTATCAATTTAAAAGCTAGTGATATGTCAATATTATGTTCACGGCTGGTTTGCTGCTTTCAAGATTGGAGCTGGAGTCATCATTTAGTCAGCCTCATTTAGCAAATTGGCTCTGTCTAGAGTTAAAAAATATGCCTAGCAGCACCTCTTAAACTCACTTAATAACAAATGATATCTTGTTTGTTTAATCCAAACGGAAATGAAACACAACCCACCCTAGTTC
>OMLP01045885.1:25249-37660 GCA_900302685.1 Spondyliosoma cantharus
TGGATCTGCACATCTAACCCTCAGAAAGAGGTATTTCCCAAAATGATGAACTATTTATTTTAAATTTGTTTACTTGGGATTAACAGCCGCCTTTTCTTTAACAACCCCCATCCCCACCTCCACCTCCACCCCTATCCTTTATCGTGGCTTCCTCCTTCCTTCATCCCTGTACCTCGAATTAGGGATGACCCATCTGGCCAAGTGTCAGATTAGAAATCTGGTATACCTAAGAGTATGTAAGAGGTGTATTTGTACATGTGTCTATAAGTGTGTGTGCATATGTGGATTTGATCAGGTGTGTTGTCTCCTTGTTTTTATAAAGCATAGGCCAAACACGAATATTTAATTTTCTTGTAATTCTTTTCAACTTCTTATGTTTTCATTCTGTAGCAGCAGGGTGTTGTTGTTGGCCTATTAGCTAACCAGCTAACTGGGCTAATCGGTCTTCTACTTTATTAGCCAGACAGTTGGGTAGCAGCCAAGTAGTGTGTGAACGGCTTTCAAGTTCACCTACTCTTGCACTCTATTAGGTACACACACACACACACACACACACACACACACACACACACAAAAACACACATGGTCACACACACACAAAGTAATCCTGACCCCTTTCCTCCCCTGACAGATGGGGTAGCCTGTCTAGGATTGCAGAGGAATTTACCAAAGGAATTAAAATGTGTGTGTGTGTGTGTGTGTGTGTGTGTGTGTGTGTGTGTGTGTGTGGTCGCAATAGACAGCATCATTTATCTAGCATAACTAGCCTTTTATTACTCGCTTCAGGCAGCACATTGTGGAGTCTGGCACTCATCCTCATTGAGCTCCATGCTTTTCTCCTGTTACTAAAAAACAAGCCGTCATTCAGGCAGGTGCGTGACTGTAGCATTCAGAGTGTGAGGCATGGTATCACTGGTTTCTGCTCTGCCTCTACTTGCCCTGCAACTCACTGTGTTCATGTGTTTGGATTCGAGAAGGTGGATAAAAACTCATATCTGTTGGTAGGGTATTCTGAGATAGTGGACTTGTTGTTGTACATACATGGTAATGTGGTCGTCTGACAAGGAGATCTCATTTTATGTCTGTTTCCATAAATGTGAATACTGTGTGTGTATGGGTAGAAGAGTGTGTGATTCCTGAATGGGAATTGGGCTGTATCAGTATCTGGCAGCGGTTTTGAGAATCAGCAGAAATGGTTGCTGTTGTGGCTTTGATCTTATGTGTTATCACGCTCTTTCTTCCCCCTTTTTTACCTTAATTTCATCCCTCAATTCCTCCCGTCTCTTACCCCAGCAAATAGGAAATCGCTGCCTCTGCTGGCCTGCTCATATCTCCTGGCTTTGTAGTTGCTTGATAAGCTGCTGTGCCTCAGAATAAGATGCTATTCACTGTAACGAGAAGTTTCTGGATAACAGTGTCTTGGATGATATTTAGGCTAACAGATCAGTGTGTGTCTATGTCAGGGAAATTTGTGACATGGGAGGAACAATAGAATCAGAGTTTGTTCACTGATGTATTCAGGTTTTCATTGCAATCTTTTTCAGTGCCTCTAGGCTTAAAGATGTAATTCAGGTCATATTTAGAGAGGCATTCCGTTTATACATGAAGCTCAGTTTGTTTTATCATTATTTCCTGCTAAAAAATGTTTTAATCAACTAATTGTTTCAACTCAAGATGACAGTTTACAAATCTTGGTGCCACGGATATTTTTCTATTAGAGCCCGACTGACACTGGATTTTTGGGGCTGATGCTGATACCAATTTGCGGAAATGCCGATATCAATCCATCGAACAATATTTTTATTTCCACAGAATGTATACATAACACACTTTTTTTTCAATTATCCCTTAAATACAGTTATCACTGATGACAAAGATTTGTGCATAATGGAGGCTGGACATTTTACAATTTAACCATTTTTATTGTCCAATCTGACATCAGTATACTAAAACAGTAAATTTTAGTATACAGTTATAAATTATCCCAGGCATCTTTTTATGCTTTATCTTTTGTTAAAAGAAAGTTTTATGTTGGCACAAGTTAAACAACTTATATGTTGATTCTGATATATCTGTGATAACCCTATATTGGCTGATAACATAGCTCAAAAAAATATATTGGTTGGGTTCTAATTTCTGTACCTGACTAGAATGGCACCCAGTACAGTCACCTTTAATTCAATGACGTCAAATCCAATAACAAACTTAATAGTCCTGTATCACTCTTAATTTTAAACCACCTATAACTGCTTATCGATGATTTAAGATCACCAGGTCTGTAACAGCCAACCCCTTACAACAATGAAACGATGCAGATGGAATCATGCTGTGAACAAATTAATTAATTTTATTTGGATGCACAACAAATTATACTTACTCATAGAAACCAGCCACCTAAATATGCCTGTTTTTTTCTCATCAAGATCCGTGCATTATATTATTGAGAAATAAACTGAAATGTTGAAAAAAACATGTTGACAAAATGAGAAAAAAATCCTGGATCCATCCCTTCATCAAATCTGTGCCAAAAGTTAGCGCAGTCTGTTCTGGGCCGAGACCCATCCTCTATCCAAGTTTCATGGAAATCTGTTCAGTTGTCTTTGTGTTTTCCTGCTGACAAACCAACCGTGAAGGTGAAGGTAATGGTGAAAAGTATTGAAGTTCAATTCCTAACCCTGTGTTTGAGGCTGCTGGGGGAAATGGCATCGCTCAGTGAGATTTATGTTTGGTTGTGAAAGTTATGGTTGGTCCAGCTACTGCTGCTATGCATTGACTTGCACGATTATCACATTTTGTAGAGACAACAGCTTATTGATCCTGGCCTCTTAAACTAAATGAGAACTGTAATGACTTTTCCACCCATACAGGATTGTGTGACCTCATGCTGGTGTTTGACAGTCCAATAAGTCCCACTAGCTGAAGGGGGTCACTGAGCAAAGTAGCCTTTGTTAAAATAGATTTAACTGTTTATTTTTTCGGCCTCAGCGGCATAATCTGAATGGCCATGAGGCTTTGCTACAGTTTTCTCACTATTTTAAAAAGGAGGGCAGAGTTTTTGTAAACTCTCAGGACTTACCACCATACCAGGTCAGACGTCTTCATCTTGTCGTTCAACATGATTCCAAGTCTAGTTCAATGTGATTGTGACTTTATTTAAGAGACTGTAACACAAATAAAGAGCAAGTCCCTTGGCAAGAAAAACTCTTATTAGTGAGATACAGACGCTGTAATTCTGTGAAAAATGGTATTAAAAAATAAACTGACACTGCACACAGCAGACGCAGTAGACTACTCCACAGCATCTAAGGGTAGATGGTGATGAGCCAGCGTAAGTACACAAAACTTTTTTCTCTTCCAGGCAGGTGAACTCTACACGAACCTGTGTCATATTTCCTCTCATTACACGCTCTTCAGTAATAGCCGTGGTTCAGGGATAGGGATTGGTTTCTGTCATTCCCCCTCAGCCTTGCTGCTAAAGATACAGCAAAGCAAAAGGAGAGGAAAGGGAGTATCTCATCAGACTAAACTGAATGGACGTGGAGTAATGTTTCTTTTTGATTTTGTAGTTGATTGAGGATAATTGTGGGTTCTTGTAGTCTTATTAAACATTCGAGTGGAGTTGTGTTTCTCCTGGTAAACATGTTCAAATGTAATATCTTTGTTCCTATTGTAGATTACAACAAACCAACAAACATGTAAGACAAGTGGATACATGTTTTTTTTATTGTTTTTTGTTTATCTTTTGAGAAGATGCAGCTTTTATTTTGTAGTGTGCTGTAATCTGATTATTATTGGAAGTACTTCCTGAATAAGAGGGAAATTTAAATGATGGGTAATATAGATCATTGAGGATGCCATACACTGAGATGCATCGAGAATCGTTTTGCATTCGAATCATTGACAAAGCTGAATTGTGACTTTCAAGAGGCCAAGATGTACCTTCCAGACCAAAAACATGAATTAAGGCAATGTGTAGGGAATCTAACTTCAAGCTTTTCTTCATTTTTTCTCTTTTACTCAGAATTTGAAATTCAAATTTGTAATATTTATGATTGTACTGTGTGGCAGGTCTTTATGTTGGAAGACTGCGATTTGACAACATTTTTACAATTCATATAGTGAGGATACAAATTACAATTTTTTGATAAGAATGTGACTGTTAGTAGTAGTCCTGCCTTTAACATTCAGAGAATCTCAGATTGGAGCTTTGCATCAATATGTTGTCACTTGGTCTCATGATAGCTTAGTTTGTGCCTTTTCATGGCATATATAATAAGTGAAGATGTCTAACTTCCAGTAGTGCTCATCCTGTAACTCTTTTTTCAGAGTGTGATTTGTGTAGCTGCAGAACATGTGTTACCTCTTTGAAAGAGCTTTGCATCATTTCCCAGTGTAGGAAATGTTTTTTTCATCCTCCCAACTAGATAACTAAACATAGTGCTACAAATACTAATGTGTTGTCATGTGCTACTCTCAAGAGACTGGGAACAGATTCATTTCGAGCTGCAACAATTAGATGATTAATGAAAAGACTATTTGCTGCTTTTCTTTTTATAGACTAAATTATATATCGAGAAAACTTGCAAATTATGAGCCGATTAATCATTAATGACAATAGTTGTTGCCCTAGATCAAATATTAGTAAATATTTCGAGGTAGTAAACTGGTCCTGCCCAGGGCCTCATGTCTACTAGTTGTAGGGAGAGTGCATGGAAATAAAGGAGGAGCTCTGCACTGAGTTGGGTTAGTAGAGTAAACAGATGATTTGAATGGTATGTAAAGTGTTTTGTCCCTAAGGTGCAAGGTTGAGACATGTTACACAATATGAGACCTGCAGGTGTGTTTACGCCTGTTCTAATCTCCTGTTGTTTAGGAGGAAGTACACAGATGTAGTAATGCGGGCTCACGTGCACAACCCATTGATAATACACGATGCAACACAACACTACAGATCATCTGTTTCATTCCACACTGGCTCATTGTCAGCGAATATTGAATGTGTCTGACCTAGTTGCCAGTGGCACCACGGGAGATTACTCTCTACATTTTTAACAATAGAGCAAATTTACTGGATAACACGGCCTGGAGCTGTTTTGATGTTGAGGGTTTTTCTCAAGACCCAGTTCCAGCATTTATTCGTATAGCAAACGATGCAGCGATGGAGCAGTTGATGAAGAATTGATGAAGCTAAAGTGTGTCATTTTGCAAATTTGCTGTATGTATGCCCTTGGGTGTGCAGTCTACAGTGTGCACTGTTTATACTGTCCTCTCTTTCCTCTGTAGTGTTCAGACCTCCAGCTGCATCAACAGTACATGCACACAGCCTACGGTACTTTTTTTCTTGACAGTCTGTTTAGCTGAACTAATTGCCATAAATACACACACATGCATACAAGCAAGTAAACCAGTTCTGTTTCCATTCAGTCTATGTACAACCCACACGCTCTGTCATCCCTGTACAACCAGAGCTGAAACAAAGGTGTTCTGTTGCAGGTAGCGCTCTGGCAGGAAACCCCATTTGGTTGCTGCTCACTCACCTATTTAAAGACTGGTGCTGATGTTGCTTAAGGGCTTGTTTGTCTCTAGACTGCCATTCAGCCAGCAGCATTAACATTCATTTCATATCAGGCTGTGGGTCTTGGACTTGGCAGGATCACAGCTGATTACACCTGACAATCAGACGTCTCTTCTAAACATATTTGACGGACAGTGACATTTAGATAAAGTCCAAATTCAACTTCCAGCCTGAGACAGGACATCATTAAACAGTATTTCCTCATTTGAACCCTTTGAATAATGGTAGGTTTAACAGGACTTTACCAACTTTAGAAAGAGTTTTGAAATTATATCAGAAAGTGCTTTACTTCGTTATAGTGAAGCAGGTAGCAGCCATGGACAACTATATGATTTTTCAACATTGGTGCAGGTTGTTACATCAGCATCCATTCAACTCAAAATTGAATAGAACTGGATGTTTTTCCTTGAACATATACAGGACTATATTGGTGGTATGCTTCATAATTCATTTAAAAGAGAAGTTGGAAAGGAGGTCATTGCACATATGATTGATGAAGCCCGCTACTCCAGTGTTTTGTCACATAACCAAGCAGAATACAGAGTTACAGCCCACCAGTCTGTTTTATGCAGATGTATTTGTGTTATTTAGCAGCATGATTTGCAGGTGATAGTTATAGTTATTAATATAGCAACAAGCCTGCCATCCTAGCAAGATCAACAGCGCTAGCATGGATTAGCGATAGCATCAGTATTAGCATGAATAAGCAATAGCATAATTACAAGAAGTTACACTTTATTGTCCAAGTGAATTCCACTTGCACTATGAAGGCATGTAAACCTTAATACTAACCCAAAATTAAATGATGAACCTGAAAATGAGCATAATATGTATCCTTTAAAAAGTTTTAAAGGTGTTTGAAAGGGCTAATGCATATGTAAACAAAATTTGTAAAAAAGCCTTTTATTGGCTACAGAGGGAGCTGTGTGAAGTCTGACAAATGTCCTCAAGTGATCATGTCTAAAAGTTAGAAGATGAAACAAAATCTTGCATTATGGGTAATGAAGTTGGCACTGCCCGGAAGAGACAATATGTGTAATTAGAAAGATGGTCCCTTGGTCCACTGCATCAACTGATTTGCATCAACTTTGTGATTCCGACAGTGTTTAGAAGTGGGAGTGCAATGCTAAACGGCATGAGTACTCACTACTAGGACACACTGGGCTCTATCTTGCGCTCAGCACTAAGCGGTGAGCAGCACAAGTGTCATTGCTAGTTTCAGACTCACGCAGTTGTCATTTTCACACCCAGCGCAAATGTTGTGTAAATAGCAAATATACTTGCGCCCACCTATGCACCCCTGGTAGACTTCTATTTGGTGAGACTTAACATCCTGTTTTAATCGCATTGTTTTACTCTCCTTGCACACACACTCCTACAATGACCACCTCACCACCTGCCAGCTTGCACTGCTGAAGCCAAGCTGGAGACACTGTTAATAAAGGTGTACTTCTTTTTCACTTTCATACATTTGAAATTACTTAGAGGTAATATTGAACATGTGTTACTGATGACATGGTTGTAATAAGCAACAACAACAGTGTGTTGCATGCAGAAACAAGTACATACCTAATCATGTTTTCGGAGCCTTATTAGGAATTCTGTGGGACAGCTGGAGTGAAGCCAAGACCGCTTTGACTCAGTGGTTTGGTTTGAGGGACTGTGTTTACCCTCTCAGTAATCAGCACACTTAGATGGATGTGTTCCTCAGATAAGTGTTTGCCTTGATGAGGTCCTAACCTGACCACAAACCATTTATTGCCAGAGACAGATGATGACCTTAAATTACCCCCCTGTCCTGCTCCCCTGTAGTTTGGTCTTGCCTCAGGCCACTGTGGCTGCGCTGTTTGTGTGCAGGCTAACTTCTCCTCTGTGTGGGGGCTCGTCTCAACCCACAACTCCTGAATCAAGTGTCCTTTTCTGCTTTGTTAATGAGAAGCCGGCGTGGGTGTAAGTGGGTTCCAGTTCCTTGCGGCTTAACTCCAAGGAATATTTTCGAGATATAGAGGGAGAACCTAAACACAATTCCAAAGAGTGTAGCCTGTGAGTAACCGCTGTTATTTCAGGCCTTTATGTCTTTTCAAAACATCAAAATAGAGAAGTCAAAATTCATGCTTGCATAGAATCTTCTTTTAGAATGGCTTTTATTTCCAAGGTGACATGTGGCGGCAAAATGCAGCAAGACAATGCTGTAAAATCAGATCTGTTAAGATAGTATAAAAACGGAGAAATATTTCTCAACTCTGCACCCTTTCAGCCCATTGTTTTGGTTTTACGACCCACAACTTTGCTGTTCTGGTTCAGTCTCACAGCTCTTATGAACATTTTTTTCCACATTAACAGGCAGATATTTCATTGAAAAGGCAATTTTCCTACCACGTAGCGAACAAAGCTACGTGTCCACGGCGTCCATCATTTCTATTCATTGTCTATTAAAGCTCCTGTGCAGTGTATTATGATCGCATCGCATTTTGAGAGATGGTGTCATGTTCCCTGTTCCTTTTTGTGCATAAAGTTGAGTTCTAGGCTATGTAAATCAAAGTAGTAGATCATTTAGCAGGTAGAGCTATTTTTGTCAGATGTTAGTGGACCAAAACAGTTAGGAGTGAATTAGAGTGAATGTTAGAAAAATTAGGCGGCCAGAAATGACACTCCAAATAAATGCTAATGTTGCTCCATGTCTGCTGAATGTGTGGAGATATTGTGCTAATAACATTATAAGGCCATTTATAACAAATTAAATGGCAATAAAGAGTAGTCATTGTTTCTGCAGTTGTATAACCCTGTGTTGTAAAATGATATTTAAATAAAACTTTGAAACTTTAGCCAAATGCTGTGACAAGGTGAAAAAAATCAAATATCACAATATTTTTCACCAAATATTTGGATATTAATATTGTCACAATATTGTCGTGATGACTATTGATACTTTCTCTGATATAATACAATGTGTTTTTTGATAAATAATCATCAGTCGTGTAGATATAATGAAAAAGTGAGTAAAAGCAAATATCATTACAAGTAGAAGAAATAAAATGTCACCACTATACTGTAATGCAGCCTTTAAAACCAGGAAATGACAACACTTAACCTATATCTATCATGACATAACAATATCCAAAATTTAACACGATATAAAGTCTAATATAACAATAACAATATTAATCAACATATTGCCCAGCCCTTTATCAAAGATTGGCAATTTTTTATTTTATGCTGTAGTTCTGTATCACATTATGTGATCATAGAGTCAAAAGTTCTTGTCATAACTTAGCTGAGAGAAATGTTCGACTACACATTGAAGTCCAGTCAATTACAGCTATCCATCTGTCACAACTTGTGTGATGTACATCTGTGATTGCAACAGAGGAGCCAGGGTCAGCTTCATTGTTCCAACTGACGGCACCAACAACAAATGGATTTATATAATGAATTCTGACTTGCCATTGCCTTTTTCCTGGGACATCATTTGGCATCAGCTGAACCATGTCAGTTTTGTTCCTCTGCAACAAAATACATGGGATAAAATGAGCCACTGTTTTGCCTGACGTTCATCTTTGTTCACGATGACCCACTTTTTTTCGGCCATTATTGTGGTTATATTGTGTTGTCTGATCCCAGAAGTAATATGGATCTGAGTATCAAAATCCTTGGATTTTATACAGCTATGTCTTGCCAGGATGTAAAATTACATAGTGTGCCTTTACAGACAAATGGGAATTTGGTCTCCTTATTTTTATGCATTTGCCGTCTAGTTTTTTTTTTTGTTGCATGGACTGTGATCAAAGACATTTTAAAATGAGTTTTGCAGCCGTGCAAACCCAAGCAGCTCATGCCTCTGCCAGCTGCTGTCTTGTTGGAGATGAACACAAGCAAACCGGCTTTTTTGTTGTCTTTTATTTTTTTATTTACATTATTCAGTTGCTCCCGTCGCTGTGTTCTTACTCTGAAGAGGTTCAGAGCTATTTGCATACTCGTCTGATCTTGCAACGAGTCTTTTAAAAAGTCTTTAACATGTTTTCTTGTTTACGCACCTGACACACACACACACACACTGAAAAAAACATTTCCCTCATCTCACCTGAATGGAGGTGTACAGCAGATTCATCATTCCCTCTCGCCTCCTCCTCCTCCTCCTCCTCCTCCTCGTCCTCCTCCTCGTCCTTTTTGAATGTTCCCTTTCTCTTCAAATCAAAGCACCATGATCCATTTCCTCTGTCCAGGATGCTTTAGCTGTAATGAGAAAGGTGCAGAGGGAGCATAACAACAGCAGTTCCGAGCCTTGCTTATGCATCTGATAAGGTAATCAAAACACAGCATCACATTGCCCCTTTGCTTTGTTGGTCGTAACCATAGAAAACAATAGAGGGATTCCACACTGACAACTCTGTGGCTCGTAGCATTCAATAATTTCTGTTTCCGTGAACATCAGCTCGCAGCAGGGAGCAAAGCCTGTAATTTCCCTGTCTCGGCAAGAAAGCACAATGCTTGATATTTACTACACATCTGTTTACACCAACTCCTAGGGGTGAGAATCGGGGGCGCACACACACACACACACACACACACACACACACACACACACACACACACACACACACGCACACACTTGGAGAGTCAACATGCTGGTAATTTAATTGATCGAAGGAGCCCCCTACTACTTTTGTGCGAAGAGGGAAGGAGGGAAGGGATGGAAAGCAGAAGGGAGAAAAGGGAGCTGACAGTTTTGTAGATGCATAGTCAGAGACACAGTGAGCGAGTAGGATAGCCTGGTGGGTGTGCTATGTGAGGAATGCCGGCTCATGTTGTAACTAGAACTCCTGAAAGGCCCTGTTCTTTCCATACCGTCGGGACAGTTTAGACCCCGTTTTGGCAAGCTGCCCAACGCCCAACCCCTCTATCTGTCTCATTATCAATGTGCCTTTTTGTGCCTTCAGGCCCTTGTTTTTATGCATGCGAGTCTTCAGCAGAAACAGTGCTACTCTATGGCCGCATGCTAACTTAACAGGATCAATCTAAAGAGATCTCAGCTGTACCTAGTTTGCGCACATTCACGTTGCCATTTGGTCGATCATTTCTTCCAAAACCCCCTGCAGGGGTGTGAATGTGTGCATTTCTGACATGGAAGCCTCCAGTGGAAATTGATCTCTCAACCATGGAAGTGAGAATGCCTTCTTTATCCCATAAGCTCTGAAAGAAGTGGGGGACATCCTGTATGAAGTTCCTTGAAAATCGTAGAACTGTTTAGTAGAAGTCAGGAATATTACTGGATTTAACCAACTAGTTATATTACAGGAATGCAGCAAACTTTGTGCTTTCATTGAGGGGTTCCTATGTTTTTTTTAAGCACAATAAACCCAACTGCACTGGAAATCTGAATATTTTCCCTTTATGACTTTTCTGAGTTGAAAAATAACATCAATAAACCAGAAAGAAAGACAGAATTCAATATTTCATCAGTGCTCCAGTGGGAGCCCGTTTATATGCTATGAATCCACAAATTGTTTCATATTCTCTTATTCTTATGTTTTATATGGTATATTTGTTCTGGTAGTTTCTGCACAGCCTTTTCACATCAAGCTTTGTTTTGCTGCGACTGCAGCTGTTAAGCATTCTCTTTTGATGATGTGACCTATTTTGTCTTTTGCACAAGTTTGATTTAAACACTTAAACTGAAAGGTCCAGTTCATAAGATTTAGAGGGATACTTTGGAAAAAATGGAATATAATATTCATAGTTACGTTTTCGTTGGAGTAATCACGTGAAACTAAGAATTGTTGTGTGTTTGTTATCTGTTTTTGAATGAGCCTGACAGAGTGAGTAGGCCCTCTTACACACCTTATGCCCATAGATTTATTATAGAATTAGGTACTGGACCCAAGGATGTCACCTATTCAGTCCAATGAGACTTGCTCACCTGGTGCATACGCCTAAAAAGATGTATCTAGATTCTGGTTTAATTTCTGGTTATGCAGCAAAAGACCTCACCTTCTCACATATTGATGCTCATTGTGGCAACAGCTCAATTTTTTTTTTGTCTAGCCACAGTTTTTCTCCAGAAGGTTTTGTCTTTGTCCATGTCATCAGCAGCAAACTTCAGTTGAAAATGTTTCAAGTATTGTGATAACTTCTGTCAACCATAAATTTGCTGTAAATGTATGTAATATATTGCTCTGCTTAATATTTTATCTCAATGTTTAACTCTAGCTGTACATGCATTACATATCCATGTATTACATGTGCAATCATATTGACAACCTACATTTCCCACCATACCACAATCCTTGGCTAGCTTTTGGTCATGATGAGTGATGGGTTTTTGAATTTTTAAAGGCACGGCTGTACTCCAAAGTAATTTGTGGACCATGACATTTGACTACAGACAAAAGTGTGTGAACAGCCACACCTGAAGATGGCTCGAGATATAATACATGTGATAACAAACAGTCTCTCCGTAAAGGAATTTATATGGTTCTCACTTGTACACATGAAAAGTGTTGGAAGTTAGTTGAAACCTCTGCAGCCCTCACCAATTGCTTTGCTTTGGAAAGTTGCAGAAATAATCAGACGCCTTGTTTTATTTAGCAACACAGAGCTTTATCACACTTTTTCTTGACAATGTTGGTTTCCAGTGAAGTAAAAAGTAAAAGTGAAGTTATTGTGCTGATATATTACTTTAGTAAGTAATAGAGCTGCAGCTTACAAATATGTCCATTGATATTTGATTAAGTAGTTTAGTCTCTAAAATGTAAGAAAAATAGTAAAAAATGTTCAGTGACAATTTCCCAGAGCCGCAGAGGAGGGATCCGTCTCCTGAGACATCAATAGCTGTCACA
>OMLP01045886.1:0-12387 GCA_900302685.1 Spondyliosoma cantharus
TTGTGTCGGCATCTAGTTTCAGAATTTGAACTATGCTGTTAAAGGTGAGGATATTTTTATATTTTATGTTTCGGACAGAAATACAAACCCGGGCCGTGGTTGAGTTGTAAAAATTCCACCTGTCACCTTTCACATCATCACACCAAGCTGCATTTCAAACATCTGGCTGTTAAAAGGCTGTTTGCATAGTTGATACGTTTATAGAATCAGCACAGACTGTCGTATTAACAGAAAACATCGCAGCATGTACTCCATTACTGCGCCTGTCAAACAATATATCTTCATGTAGGAACGAGGAACACTGATGAGACAAATGACCAATGTGGATTTTATGTGTAAAGTTAAGCGTCTGTTTATTGAAATATTCAAAGTACACAACGTCTTAAACGAACGTAAAGTAGTTCCATGATACTGGATGTACAGTACACGCTGTTACGAGCAGCTGCTGTCAGGTCGATCTCAGTCCATTTAAAGAATTAATCCATATGCGCGTCAGGCCACGCCCAGCTCTGATGTCACGGCAGGAACTCTGAACTTTGGCAGCCGATGGAAAACACCAGTAAACGTTTGGATGTGAGGCGTCTGGCTGCCTGTGTGTCTAACACGGCCTCTCCGGTCTCATGAAGCTGCGGCGTTCTCACGTTAATTTTAGCTTTGTTGTCAGTTTTATCTCCGCTGCAGGTTGTAAAGCCGAAAATAGTTTGTTCGAAAGTTTTATAGTGAAAACATGACCTTTAAATGCAAAAGAGAAGGAGAGTTACAGGCCGGTCGGATGACCGAGTCTAATTTTTCATTCAGCTTCCTTTGGTTGCTCAATAACGTTACATCAGTGAGTCTCCAGCCCCCGATGAACAGCATGAGGTTAAAAAGAGAGAAGAAGTGATTGTTGATTCTTGATTTTTCTGAGTCGAAGCGAAGAGAAAAACAATGTGCCGAGAATAGAGCTGTGAGGAACGCCACATGTTACTGTCTGCTGAGGATTAGCAGTGTTAGCAGGTCTAAATTATTCAATTTCTAGGTGGAAGTTTGATTTTTTTTTTTATCAGTGGCTGTTTGTACAAACGCAAGACTGCAGATGGACAAATTATCCATATTTTAGACGTATAATTCTTGGGTGGTTACTGTCAATAGTCGAATAAAGTAAAAAAACATTGACAGAAACCTTCCTTCATCGCCACACCAGCAGTTTGTTCTGTTCTGTTCTGTTGACACAAGAGGAGAAACTACAAAATAAAACAGGAAATAAACAAACCATGACCGTACAGACTCAACAAAATAAATTTACATTCAAGAATATGTTGCATGTAGATTTTTATCACTGACTGACAGTCATGGTTTGGGTTTTTTTGGTTTGTTGATGTCCTGTTTTATTTTGTAGGTATGTCCTCTTGTGTCCTCTTGTGTTCCTGCTCACCTGTGTTCCTCCTCACACCTGTCTCACGTTAGCCTCGTTAGCACTGTTGTTTGTATTCACTGTTGGTTTGTCTGTTCTCGTCCTCGCGTCAGTCCTGTTCTCCTGAGCCTGTTCCCCGCGTGTTCCCTGTGTTCCTGAGGTTTTCTGGTTTGTCCTCAGTTTTTCTTGTGTATTTTTCTTCGCCTGCCTTTTGTTGCCTGCCTGTGTGTCTTGTGTTCCGGTCCAGAGACACTGGCAACAGTCCAGCGCTAATGAGGCTGCAGACAGGTGTGTGAGTCGGACTGGGGAGGAGCACAGGAACACGGGAGGCAAACAGAACACTGGGAACACAGGTGAGCAGGAAGTAGACTGTGACAAGACACACAAGGGGATTTCAAAATAAAACAAGAAATAAACAAACCGATAAATGACACTGATATGTACTCAAACATCTATTAATCAAAATGTGTTTTGCATACGTTAGCAGATAACATATACGTACATGTAAATATGTGTATAATTTACTTTTACTTGTGCTTTTAATAGTTAAGTAGACTTATTGGCAGAAAATTACTTTTGATACTTAATCACATTACATAACGGATACTTTTAGACTTTTACTCGAGTACTATTTGTTACAATATTACATAACAATGTTTTCTTGATATCAGATCTACATACATGGAAAATGTACTTAGGTAGGTCTTAACGATCGCACAGTGTTTACATTCAGTAATAATGGACCTCGTGCTGAACGTGTCCAGCGTCATTCATGGAGAACATCAGAAAATCTCGTGCATCGTCCTGCAGCCGCGGCTCCAGATCGGACACAGGACACTATGTTTTCTCCTGTGGGATGTAAGAAGAGCTCCCGTTGGGTCAGGCCAGGGGGTCGAGGCTGGAGCAGCTCGCCGTGTCCCTTTTCACTGCAGCTGGCTGAGGATTTTACTGCCAGAAGTCCGCAGGAATGTTCACGTCTTGGTTTTCTGAGGGACATTGGGTTTTATTGCACCGCGGACGCCATTTCTGTCCCTCCTTGTTTGGCAGTTATGCAGCGTGGCAACAAGTGTTTTCGTTACCCCCAAGAGAGAGACTAATGGGAGGAAGCTGAAGAAGAAGAGTTACACAAACAGACCAACAGGAGACCGAACAGCAGCGAGCCAGAAGGAGAAGAGAAGGCGAAAGACATCGCAGCTGCGATAACACAGACAGGTAGGCAGAAAAATCACTTTCACGCAGCACAGTGAGAGCAGGAGAGTCTCTGAGTGTCTCTGAGTCACAATGCATCAATAAAGTTTTGACCTATGTGGGTTTTTCAAAGCTGGAAGACAGATTTTTAAAGAAACGTTGGCAGTGAAGCATTTATGAAACTGATCAAATCGAGAGAGACAGAAAGACAAATCTGATCTTGTTCATCTGGCACAGCTTTCATTAACTGCGCCAGTGTTCACATGTCGACCCTCCGAGTCTATTAAAAGCATTGTCTGTCTTTGTGGGACGTCTGCATGTACAGGACACGCTGACACACGTGAGCCAGGACAACAGGACAACGTAACACACTGCAAGACTCTGTAACACTCTGTACAAGCTGTGCTAGAGGAGAACAGTCACCAGATGCAAATGTTGGCAGTTTTCTGCAAAGATATGGTCAAATTCGCACATGCTGTAGTTAATATATACACATTCGACTGTATGTTCACATTACAGGGATAAGAGCTGGCTGATCAGGGGGTGGTGGAGTTACAGCTGGGCGAGAAGCCTGCCAAGGTAGAGACGACTGTGGGAGATGGTCTGTAAGCCTGAAAACCCCTGAATATTTATAACAAGAAGTCAGGACGCTTTGCTGCTTTTCATGGATACGGAATCAGATATTTGTGACGTGGCGTTTGCTCCCAAAAGTCCGGTAGTTTTATCGAGATGTTGGGACATTTCCTGCGCATGACAGCTACCGAGCCAGAGAGCACTGTTTGAGACAAATAAATGAATATTTACAACAATGAAACATCCAACTTCCAAACCCGATAGCTGTCCAGACTTCTGCAGTCGGAAATCTGGTATTTTTAATGAGATGTCAGCACATTTTCAAGATGCCTGCCAAGCCAGAGACCACTGTTCAAGATGATGTTTCAACATGTATAAGCATGAAACCTCCTGATATTCTCAACGAGACGTGGGGACATTTTCCAGCCGTGTTTGTGGAGATAGAACCAGGTATTTAAAACCAAGTCATGATGTTTTCAGATTCAGGTGTAAATTTGAGGCTTCTGTTGAAGTGACTGTTCTTAAAGTCTGGCTCAATTTTTCTTTTTAACTATCTGCAGTAAAGACTGAACAATGTGATCGTATCCACGGTCATTTCTACAAGGTTTATGATAAAAGCTGCTGTGCATGAAAATCAATAACAGTGATCCTGAAATATCGACACTGGAGCAGAGAGAGTGTGCAGTCGACATCAGGCAGGAAGATCGAAGGATGAAGCTTTATTCAGGATGAAGGCAACACAAAGAACAGGTGAACAGAACAGAAAACACGACAATGATTTAAGTACAAACCTAACGAACAGAGATGAGGTGCAGGTGGAGAAACACAGGTGAGACATAATTAGTATTTGTCCCATCTAATGTTTCTCTGATCTAATGTTTCTGCAAACCTCAGAAACGAGGTGATGGTGGAGACGGCCAAACAAACTGTGGTTTTGCAGAAATACACTTCTTATCATATTTGTTCTGGTGATGAACTAAAAAAAATAAACATCCCAGTCGCCAGAACGTTTCTGCTAAACCACCGATGAGTTCAAACTGAAGGTTTCTTTGTTTGTCCAGGTTGAATTTTCTATTTCTGGCTCGTCGCCACGCTGTGCTGATGCTCTGGTTGGGTTTAGGCGCAGAAACCACTTGGTCGGCGTTAGAAAACATCATGGTTTGGATTAAAATACCTGTTGTGCACGATCACAGAGGGAAATGGTCCGACGTCCTGTGAAAAGAAAAGCAGATTTGTGACACGGCAGATGGAAATGTCTCCAGGTGTCCTTCATAACATCCAGTGGTTTGACTTGTTTGGCAGCCTTGTTGGCTGTAATAACAACACCACCATCTCCTTGACCTCCTGCTGCAGAAACTGCCAACATTATACTCTGTTGACTGAGCTGAAATAAATAACACAATCTGATAAACATCATTTTCATTTTGACGATTCAAATGACCCAAAATTGGAGGTGAGAAGACAGGTTTAGTTGATGTGTGCAGAGAGAGTCCACAGTCCTCTCACGTTTGGGCTGGAACATAATTTTCATTCTCTCTTCAGCTTCCTGTTATCAGAAACATCACCGGGCCGAGCACAGATCCCTGAGGATACCAAACAGATGACTGTAAACAATATTCCAGTCTAGTTTTTGAAGCGTTGGTGTGAACGGACGTGTTCTCAACACATCGAGCGGTGGTGGCTGTAGTGTGAACGTTGTGCCCTTCAGGCTGTTTTGCTGCATGTGAAACCTTCCACGCTCTTGGCAGCGGTTGGTGAGTGGTGAGTGCTGGATGATCTTAAGTAAGTGACAACAGTCCTGCAGGTTGTCAGCAGGAGTGAGTCGCCCTCGGAGCTGATTTACACTCGATCAGAGACAGCTGAGCTGGAGAGGGAGGAGGGAGGAGGCAGGAGGGAGGAGGGAGGAGGCAGGAGGCAGGAGGCAGGAGGCAGGAGGCAGGAGGGAGGAGAGATCTGGAACGACCGACTCTCCTTCACATTGTTGGCTATAAAAAGCAAAGCTCCTCATAGGACGGTCAACAACACGTGTAAATATTTCTGCAGACACACTCGTAAAAAAAAAAAAATCCACATGGTATTTAAAAGAATTCAACGTTGAACTTAAAACTTTTATTTGGATTTTGAAAATATTCATTTGCAAAAAAAAGATATTTTCTCAAACTTGGAAAACAAGATAAATTTGACAAAATCTGGCAACTTCTGCAGGTCGTGGTCAGAACTGAGGAGGAGGAGGAGGTGATGAGAAGATAAGTAAGAAATACCACAGAGTAAAAGAGACACTCGAAGTGAGTGACATGTCTGCTATTTGTGGAAGTGGCAGTGAGAGGTTTTCATTTCACTGATTGGCTTCTGCAAACTGTAAGCTTGTGAAAATGCTGCTGTCCAGATATCAGACACACGAGCGAAATCTGGTTCAGCTCCTCGAATTAACAGTTTATATTTACGAGGCGATCAGATCAGACTCTGTGTTTGTCACATCAGAGCTCATTCCTCTTATTGAATTCAGCTCCGTTGTTTTCCAGAAACTATTAGAAACTCGTCAGTGAGGCACACGGACTGAAACGATCTTTCGTGGTCACACCAGTTTATTTTGAGCGATTCATACGCTGCCCCTCTGCTGCGGATAGAAAAAAAACTAGAGCACTAAAAGCCAAAAATAGTCCCTGAAATATCCACCGTTCACTCCTGTTTATTATATTCAAGCATGTTTAACATGAAATAAAATGACAAATACAGATATAAGCAAGATGATAAAACAAACAACAGGATCGTCAGCTACACATGTTTCAGTAGATTATTTAAATAAGTTAAAAACATTTCTAGTTCTTCAGCTTCCTCTGTTGTCTTTATTACTGGAGGAAAGAAAACTCCTCCATGATCTCAGTAAATCAAACAACAGCAACAGATTCGACCCAAAACATGAAGAAAACAATCAAATCATTAAATCACTTGAATAAATCAAAATGAAATCAACTTTTGTGTTCAGCAGCAGATCAACCTGTGGACAACACGGAGCAGATATATAAATATATGAAGCATGTAAAACAAACTTCTGTTCAACACACATGACACTGTAATAACATCTGTTTTATTTACATTTTAATGTTAAACTTCGACATTTGCAGGAAAATGAATAACAAAATACAGTACAGTGCATAAATCAGCCCCCGTAGCTCCTACTGGGATTTTACATCCTGTTACGGAACAACCCAAGCCCGGTTCACGGCCCGGTGGTCGGGAACCTCCACTATAGATCAGAGAGAGGACGTCACCAGACTCCCTTATAAAATCACTCCGTTTAGTGAGTTGTTGAGTTAGAATTCAACCTGTCACATATGTGATGTAACTTACGTAACGTAGTCATTTTAACCTAAACCAGTTTTTTCGACAAAACTGTGACTGTGTGATGTCATCGGTCCTGTGTGATGTCATCGGTCCTGTGCGATGTCATCGGTCCTGTGTGATGTCATCGGTCCTGTGTGATGTCATCGGTCCTGTACGCTGCGACGGTCGTGTTGTTTAGTGAAAAGTGTCATTTTGTCGATTCGGTTTGACGATGATTTGGATTTAATCTGGTAACTTCTGGAAGAAACTAACATCATAGAGAAAGGGTCAGACAACATTTGAGAACATGTTTTACTGAAAATATAAAAAGATCATGAATATTATATTATAAAGTCCAGATATCAAACGGGCATGACGCCTCTGATGTTTGTATTTTCCTCGGCCCTCTCCAATGATGGCTCTAAAAACCTAATTTCTCCTCAGGGACCATTATGGTTTCATGTTTTCTTCTCGCCCTCTGAAGCTGTCGCTCTGGCAGGGGGGTCGTAACTAAGCCTCTTCCAAACGCCGGGGAAAGCCCTGGAGATAGAGACACCAATGGGTTTGTAGGTTGGAGGGATGTAACACTATGTATAGCTTTGAAAACAGAGAAGAAGGAATCAGGGGTTGAGGAGACGGGAAGCTTTCGCAGTCATACATCACAGCCTGCGGAGGACGGAGGGTTTGAATTCCAGGCAGAGCTCGCAGCCAAGCGTGACTCTTCACTTGAGTTTATTTTATTCTAAATTCAACATTTCTACATTTACAAAGTGCGACAGAACAACAGAATAACAAGGAAGAGACTGAAGAGTTTTTTAACTTCAGGAGAAAAGTCCTACTTTCAAGTTCACCTCAGATCTTGTAAGTTAAAAAGCTTCAGTAACTGTTTTAGAGCCACTTCACTTGTTAGATGTTTACTGAGTTGTGTGTGTTTGGTAATAACGTCAAACACTGAGTCTGTCAGTCTGATTTGATCCAGACTGAAGTATAATGATAGTGACCTCCACCAGCCACACCACCGTCTCCGTGATTGCTTCTTTGTTGGTTGGCTGGTTGTTGATTTGTTTGTTTGTTGCTTTGTTGCTTTGTTAGTTGTTTGGTCAGTTGGTTGGTTGATTTGTTGGTTTGTTGGTTTATCAGCAGGATACTGAAAACTACTGAACAGATTTAACAGATGAAAGGAGGATTGGACCTTTTAGTGTTGATCTGGATAAAGTGAGGAATCCAGGAATTGTATCACACTTGGAAGGTTGTTTTTCTCAGGAATTAAAGGTGGATCCTAATGAAATAAATCTGGTTTCTATGAGTGATGAGGATCTTAAATCTGGTGATCTTACATCGAGTTGATATCGGATCAGGCTTGACTGAATTGAGGACTGTTGGGCGTAGATATGCACTCTGCCTGGTCCCATTCTAGTTACTTACAGTGTGGATAAAGACCTCCGCTGAGCCTCGTCTGCATGCGTTTCTTCTTCTCTGTGCAGAATAAATCAGCAGACCTCCAGAATCCAGAGCAGAGTGAGCAGACCGTGGTCACTGAGCCCGTCTCAGAGTGTCCAGCAGCACTATGGGCGGAGAGGACAACAAGTGTGCTTCTCTGGGAGGTAATCTTATATTTATTTCACTTATATCAATTATACAACTCAAGGCCGTAACCATGGTATAGATATTGTGGGGGTCCAAATGAGCCCTTCCCCTGAACTTCTTTTTTTTTTAAAGTAAAATTCCCAACAATCTTTAACAGATTATTTCTGGCCACCTGCTGCTGCTTTTGTAACTGAGAGGAAAGTTGAGTACTGACAGGCTGTCTGCGGGTCAAACGTGTTGTCATCGCTTCATGTTGAGAGAACCTTTGGAGTGCGTTTTTCCAGTCGCTAAATCCCGTTTTGATAAAAGCTCCATCAGCCTTACAGGCCCTAATGAAGACGTGTACTGCCGAAACCAACTGTCCTGAAATTTGAGCATCTAAATCACAAATGGTTCTGTCTCTATATCCCTGTTAGTCTCCTGAAATAAACACAACATGCAGTTTCCTCCCTGTAGTGCCGTACTAAGCCACCTATTTATCTAGATACTTACACTTACTGTCTATGTGCTCTACTAAACTGCGTTATAGCTCTCATTCATATTTCTCCCCTGATCATCTGTATCTCCAGAGCCTGTCCCTGCCTGGCCACTGCTTTCACCATTTCACCGTTAATTTTACCGACTTCGGCGACACCTCCGACTTCTGAGTTCCCCTCCGAGCCATACAAGCTAATAACAAGCTAATAACAAGCTAATAACAAGCTAATAACAACACCAAGCCTCCGAGGGAAACTAATACAAAACCTGCAGTTGTCCCGGTTCAAACTAATATCACACCGCGTGTTCTGTGTTTATTCACTTCTGGTGTGAACACAGCAGAGTGATGTTGTTTCACAGCTCTTAACTAGTCGGCTGAACCACCTGGATCTGTTTTATCAGTGCTTAAATAAATCCAGATAAATGTTAACAATCACCCCAGTCTTTAACGTTAAGTTTCAACTGAGTCTGTGTTGAACTAGCGTTACATTGCTTAGCGGAAGAATTATTATTTGTTATCAATAAATTATTGTTTCTGTGTGTTTATTTTATAAAACCTTGCCAGGTATATGTAGTAACTGTTTATAAAGCAATAAGCCCCATGAGGCCGAGGTTTACCTGATGTTAGAACAGGCACGACGCCTCTCGGGGCTTATTGCTTTAATCTAACGTTACCTATTTAGGTTACTTAGGTTATCTAGTTACTTACTGTCCTCTTACGCTTTGTGGGAACTTCAATTTTATCCCACCTTCTCTCTTCAACAACAACAACTGCATCAGAATAAAGATGGGTGCAACCAAGTTTACATTTGGGAGGCGAGTTCACACACTTGTGTTTTCCTTAAAAACGGAAATAAATTGAAAATAAATAAGAAATAGCGAGACAGATCTGTTGCCAGGGTTTATAAAAGAGTTCATATTTAACATATTTTCTGCTGTATATTGGGGGGACAGATTGGGACACGACCCCCCCGTGGTTACGCCCATAACTCATGTTCATGTGTAAAGCAGCAGTTTTTCCTCCAGATGTGAAATCCTTTCTGTTTAATCTCATGTCACAGCAACTTTCTGAAACATCCTTGAACTCTGGGTCTTTTTTTCTGCTCGTAGACGATGATCACCCCAAAACAGACGCTGACAGACGGACTGGAAGCTTCAACCAAAGCACCCTCTGCACCAGCGCAGGAAGTAGTTCCTCGGTACGACTCTCAGTTCAAACTGTTCTGTTAAAAACAAAGCGGCGTGTTTCTAATTCTCACTCCGTCTGTCTCTTGTCCTTTTGTACTTTCGACCTTCATGTCCCAAAACACAACCACCAACACCTGCCTCCACCGCTTCATCCTCCATTCGTCACATGTCCGACTCTGAACTCAGGCTGAAGACAACTCGCTTCTCTCTGGTCTTTCTGGCGACAATGCTGTCAGCGCTGAAGATGACGGAGTACAGAGGAGTCACAGGGGAACGAGCTGCGAGGACGATGAAGAGGGACACCTGGTCTATCACATCGGCCTGGTGATGAAAGAAAGATGTACTTGACACCAACCTTCTTTCTTTAGTGTCCTTGTCATAGCTTTGATACGCTGAGTTTCTAACGAGGCTGCATGAAGGTAGCGCTCGCTCCGTCCGGCTGATGATCTGGTGACTCGAGGGGTTTACCGATGGACTGCTCCCTGATAATAGTTTGATATTTAATCTAATGCTTTCCGAGTCAGACCACAACAACCAATGAGAGAGGCCTCCAGAGCAGCTGACGGTGCTGAGGCTAACGTTAGCTAACATACTAATGTTGACAGAAACTTAAAACCTCCAGTTCTCTCTGAAGAATAGAAAACTTGTGTTGATAATCCAAACTCGTCTAACCTTCTGCTTTGTGACCACGGCAGGTTGTTGCACCACGATAACCTCCATTTTGTTTACGTCTACTTCCCCACGTCCACTTTCCTTGATGTGAAAATACATAAATATTTTAACACGGATATGTTGAAACTTTAGGTTCTTTAAAGTAAAGATTGCCCCGTGAATTCTGTAACAACTTGTAACGTTTTGTGTTTGGACAAAATTTGCAATGTCAGGGAAAAAAACACATATTTAAACTCCGTGGAGAGACGCTTTGTGTTCAGCTTTCAGTTTTATGTTGTGACAACACTGTGCTAACGCTCTGGTTAGGTTAAGGCACAAACACAAGTCAGTTAGCTTCAGGAAAACATCATCAGCTGGAAACTGTCCTGTTAAAACTGTCTGGTGGTTTAACGCTCATGAATGTTGAAATCCTTAAATCAGGATGCAGCTTAAAGCTTTTTCACAGAACTGTTTGTGACACATCTTCTTTACTTTGTGTCATCGACTGACTGATTTACCTTTTAAGACACTGAATAAATGTCATCTGTCCTCAGATGAGGTGATTTCTACTCTGGGAGAAGGAGCCTTCGGTAAAGTGGTGGAGTGTATCGACAGGGACAAGTAAGTCAGGGCTTTTTTATTTGAACCCAGAAACAGTTTAACCATCACGTGAACAGGAGAACTAATTTCTGTTGGATGAGTGCAGATCTTCTTTTGTCTTGTGTCCAACAGAGACGAGCACGTGGCCGTGAAGATTGTGAGGAACATCGACTGTTTCAGTGAAGTAGCGAGGTCTGAGATCGCAGTGCTGCAGGAGATCAACAGTCTGGACGAGGACAACAGATTGTGAGTCGATTTTTAATGGCTGTATAAATGCTTCCTCTCGTGTTTATTGATCCGCGACTCTCTCCTGTCAGCGCCTGTGTGAGGATGCTCGACTGGTTCGAGCTCAGAGGTCACGTCTGCATCGTGTTCGAGCTGCTCGGCCTCAACACCTTCGAGTTCCTCCGACAGAACGACTTCCTGTCCTTCAGCGTGGAGCAGATCAGACACATGGCCTTCCAGATCTTCAGAGCCGTCTGCTGTGAGTCCTGTGTGTGTGTGTTAGCCATGACCTCTGACCTCTGACCTCTGACCTCTAACCTCTGACCTCGTCCTTACTGCTACTGGTGACGGCGGTATTGGAATAATTACTGCTTTATTTTCTTGTGAAGATTGTTTCTAAAATATTTATTTAAAGCTACATTTGGAAACTTTGCTTGTGTAATGTGCTTAAATACAATTGTGGGGTCTGTACTCACTTTACAAACGTGTGTGTGTGTGTGTGTGTGTGTGTTGTACAGTCCTACATCGTAACAAGCTGACACACACAGACCTGAAGCCAGAGAACATCTTGTTTGTGAGCTCCGACTACGACCTGGTGCACAGCGAGGAGACGGTAACAGTCTTGTTACAACGACCAAAGTTAAAATGGTGAAACTTGTCATGTTGACTTTTCATGTGTGTGTTTGTGTGTCTGTGTGTGTGTGTGTGTGTGTTGTTTGTGTGTGACAGAAGTGTAAGCAGAAGAAACCGAGGAGTTTGGATGTGAAGGTGGTGGATTTTGGCACGGCCACATTTGACCACGACCACCACGAATCCCTCGTGTCAACGCGTCAGTACCGAGCTCCAGAGGTCATACTGGGTACACACACAACTCTCTCACACACACACACACACACACACACACACACACACACTCACACACAGAAACAGCAGTAAGTCCTGTATGTCGGTTGTTTCAGACCCACGACAGCAGAGAACATCTGGCCATGATGGAGAAGGTCCTGGGACCGATTCCCCCCCACCTGCTGAAAAAGACCAGGTGACCACACACACCTCAACATGGTGCCCAGGTTGTTTCTGTCTTACCTGAACCTCCTGTATGGATAACCTGTGTGTGTGTGTGTGTGTGTGTGTGTGTGTGTGTGTGTGTGTGTGTGTGTGTGTGTGTGTGTGTGTGTGTG